>JAFIRS010005549.1:0-54586 GCA_018342105.1 Gonioctena quinquepunctata
TTTTCTTCATATTTTTCGTACACGCTGTAGGTGTTTTGAAAATGTCATCCTTATCTTCATATTCTAACCTTTCCTTCGTATTTTTCGTAACCTCTGTGGGTATTTGAAAATTTCCCTTTTGACTTCCGTTTCTGTCATTTTATTCATATTACATGATGCTTTGGTTCCCTTTATTTCTGTACACTCGGTAGGTGTTTTAGAATTGTTCACTTCATATCCTTTTTTCTTAGTACTTCCATGCTCTGACAAGTTCCCTTCGCCCTGTATAATACTTGTATTTTCTCTCCAATTCGTATTTTCTAACAAATTATTTTCTCGCCAAGGTTGTCCCGCTTTTCCGTGACATGCTACCATATTTTTAGGAGGTAGATTACCATCCTCAGATGAAAATAATCCACTCTTTAGATACCTTTTTGCAGATTTCGTACTTCCTTTTGAGACTTTTTCCGAGTTCATTGAATTTTTCCATTGTACTGGTGGAAGGTAGTTCATCCTTGGATGAACTGGCTCCTTCACCTTGGATGTCATTCAAAATCATAGCACTATCTTGCAAATTAATCCTTCCCTATACACAGGACGCTCTGGTTTTCGCGTTACCTAGCCATTCTCTTTTGAATTAATGTTCTGCCTATTCTCAAGCTTTGAAAATGTTCCTCCCTCTGGTACACATTTTGACCAGTTACCACTTTTTCTCATTATTTTTCTTCTCTCTGGACAATTTCTTACGATTATTTTTCCTTCGTTTTCGCAATGTTTCTCTTTCTCAACTGTATTTTCTTCTTCTAAATTTTCTTCTGATCACTATTTCCTGGATTTCCCATATAATTTTCTTTCGAGCCGGCCGGCCTCATCTCGTGGCATGAAAATCCATTTCCAATTACTCTGCTATTTGTTCTGGGTGGCGCCTCCCATATTGAACCCAGCTTTTCTTCGGAATTTCTTTTCATCCATTCCTTCATCGTAGTGGTTAATTCCAATAATCTCTTATCCATACTTTCAATTTTCTCCTCCAATTGCTTTTCTATATTTTTGAATTTTTCTTCCCACGTAATATTCTCTTTATCATTTTCTGTCTGATATATATTTTTCGGTTCCATATGAAGGTCAATAATTCCATTTCTCGAAAACATTTTATTGGCTTTCCAATCTAACTTAACCTGATGTTCTTGTAGAAAATTCAACCCCAAAATCATGTTCAATTTGCGTTCTTCCATTCAATTGAATGGGTAAAATAACTGATCCTATATACGGTATAACATTTGCTTGGACATCTTTCAATGCGTATTTAACTTCATTATCAAGTTTCATACCGCGTGTGATGCTTAAATGGGCCAACGATACTTCAGCTCCAGTATCAATCGGAATAGTTCGAGAAATTCCTGCAGTCTCTAAAATAATAACATTTCTTTGAGCTTCCCCTGAAGTATAGGTTAGTATAGTTTTATTTGGCCTCTTATGTCTTCCGTTTTGATTTATTGACGATTGTTCGCGGTTCTCAACAAAGACGGATCGAGAACCGGATGATCGTTTAGATCCCTCCTATTTTCAAAACTCTGTCTCGTACCATTTTTACAATCATTCAACATGTGCCCTTGTTCATTGCACCGAAAACATGTTTTATTTTTCATTCGGCAATTTCTGATATCATGTCCTGGTTTCTGACAATGCTGATATGTAATTAGGAGCATAATATGTAATTAATTTGCAAATTCCCATTTTTCATTCTGCAATCTCTCATATTATGTCCGGGTTTCTGACAATATTGACATATTATTGTATTTCTTGATCGCAAATTACCATTTTTCATTCTGCAATCTCTTATATTATGTCCGGGTTTCTGACAATATTGACATATTTATTGGTATTTCTTGATTGCAAATTACCATTTTTCATTCTGCAATCTTTTATAGTATGTCCCGGTTTTTGGCAATAGTGACACACTACTACATTAGTATTTTGCGAATTTGAATTGAAATTCCTGAAACTTATATCTATCGGTTTTGTCAAACTTTCAATTATTTCCTCTTTCTCAGCGAATTCAATAGCCTCTTTCAATGTATCCGGACTGGCAGATAAAACTCTTTTCCTAACAGGACCAAGTAATCCTTATGCAAACTGTTTAATAATATCCTGCTCATGTCTATGTGAAATAACTCTATCTACAGTATCATTTTCCGTGAGTATTAAGATTTTTGCAGCACAAACTTTCAAGCATGCCAAATACTGACGACATGTTTCATCTTTTCTCTGACGGCATTCTAATAACTCTCTTTTATCTTGTCCTGGAATTTTTGTTTTGCCGAATTGTTCCTGTAACCCTTTCTTCAACTCATTTCAACTTCCGGTAGTTCTTAATTTACTATCCGCGTCTATTAGTTGTTTCGCTATCCCTCGTAATTTTGATCGCACTATTGACACTATTTGCAGATCATTCCATTTCCCCAGAATAGCACAATCAAGTATAATCCGAATAAAATCTTTAATTTTTGTTTGCCCATTATATAACATTATATTACATTACATTACATTGTCCAAAGTGATAGATATATTTGGTTCAATTTGTAACACAGGAGGTACCTGACTAGTCGTTGAGGGCGTTTCTAGTGGAGGTGTCATATTTAAGTTTTATATGCACCAAATTTCAATAATAATAATAAAAATAAGTAAATGCTTTTTCTCACAATTGAATAACTTTTTTATTTTTTTTCAAATTGTTAATACTTTTTTGACAACAATTATTACTTCCAAAACAAATAATTCCAAATTCAAAATAATAAAAAAAATCAGAAAATTTTCACTATTTCTGAACACCCGAGATTATGACTTTGTATAAATGCTTATTTTTTCATTGTGTTTTATAGATTAAACCACACACAAGCTGACACCATTGTTACAGCTGGAGACAGTGGGAGAAGTAAATACCCCACATTGTTTTAACCTGGCTATATACAGAGTGTTATAAATTCACACACCACTCCAAAAAAAACAAGTAATTGTCGAACCTCACAGTAACTTTCACCAGAGAAACACTCTAGAAAATCCAATAGAAGGATTTTACAAATACCGTCAAATGATGTCAAACTATACTGGTATTATTTGTATTCACTCTACTCAATAATTATTTTTTTCACACAATGGACAGTACAAAAGGGTGTCTTATAAAAAGTCGTTTGAGGTTCTATACTGAGGATTGTGCAACTAAAAAAATTGACAAAGGGAATTCAGAGAACGGTCTATCCAAGTAATTCATTCAGTATATGATCGAGGTTCGTTTCAATCTATGTACTCGGTCATATCTCAAGCTATAAAAAAAAAGAAATATATATATATATATATATATATATATATATATATATATATATATATATTTGGGGAGGTTTTCTTGGGTTTTGGATTTTTTGAAAACAATGTTCTAGTAGTTCGTAGGAGAAGACGTTTCGTCCCTGGCCGGGGACATTTTCAATTCTTTATTAATTTTTTTTATATAAAAACATACATGGGTTGCTGGAAACAAAATATTTTTCTGTAACATACATTGGGAAACAATACACAAACCAGACAAAAGTAACAAAACCGTCATTATGAACAAACATGATTACGATGATAAAATGAACGAACTGTTAAACGACAAAAAAACCTACAAAAAACTAAAAAGAGACCCAACAAATAGATATCAGAATAAAAATAACAACCTTATCAAACAATGGCAGGAAAAAAATTATATATCAAAAAGCATAGAGGGCAAGCTTAAAATGAAAAACGCAACCCCTCCTAAAATATATGGATTACCAAAACTCCACAAAAAAGATATCCCCTTAGACCAATCGTTTTCAGCATACAATCACCCTTCTACAATCTATCTAAATTTCTCGCAGAAAGCATTACCAACATAACAGGAGAAAATGAGCACTATTTGAAAGACAGTTTTTCTTTCAAAGATTTTATTGACAAAGTTACAATACCAAACGATTATATACTAATTTCCCTTGATTTAACATCTCTATACACAAACATCCCTATTAACCTAATCAAAGAATCTCTCAAAATAAATGGAACCAACTAAAAAACCACACACCATTGCCCTATGATGAATTCATCAAAGCAGTGGAATTAACCCTCAACCGAAATTTTTTCCAATATCAAAATACATTTTTTGAACAGCTCGAAGGATGCGCAATGGGATCCCCAATATCCTCCTCAGTAGCACAACTTGTCATGGAAACATTAGAAGAAACAATCATTGAAAAATTAGATTTCCACTACCCTTTTCAAAAGATATGTAGATGACTGCATTATGGCCATCCCTAAGAATAAAACACAAAAAACTCTAAATTTATTCAACTCTTTCCATGAAAAACTTCAATTCACATTAGAAGAAGAAGAAAACAAAAAAAATCAATTTCCTCGATCTAACATTAATTAGGGGAAAAAATTACATTTTAACAGAATGGTACACCAAACCAATCTGGTCAGGAAGGTATCTAAATTTTAATTCATGCCACCATTTCGCCCAAAAAAAAGGAGTAATTATAAATATAACTGATCAAGCCATAATATTAAGCAGCCCCTCCTTACGAAAAAGTGCACTGGAAAAAGTCAGGTCTACACTTACAAACAACAATTATCCAATTAAATTAATTAACAAAATAATCGAACAAAGAACTCATAAATTCTACAACAAAACACAACATCCACGCCCAACAGAAACAAACCCAAACTATATTGCAGTCCCCTATATACCAGGTCTTTCAGGAAACATCCAAAGTATCCTCACAAAATACAATATCCAAATCAGTCACAAAGCTAATAATACATTGAAATCCTTATATACACCGTTGAAAAGCAAAACACCAACCATGAAGAAATCTTACTTGATTTACAGCATCCCATGTAACGATTGCCCAAAAGTTTATAATGGAATGACTTCACAACTCCTTGAAAACAGGTTAAAAGGGCACAAATACATGAAAAATTCTAATACAGCACTAAATAAACACAACCTAACTGACAACCATAACCCAAATTTCACCAACACAAAAATCCTAACATACGAAAAGAACTTAGAAAAAAGATGCCTAAAAGAAATGATATATATCAAAAGAGAGCCTAATTCCATGAATGATAGAACAGATATAAGAAACCTGAGTCAACTGTACCATAATATTCTATAAAATTTACTACCAGTAACCGAAATCATATTCCAGTTGTTATGAAGAACCAACTAGCCCCCATTACCCCTAACACCAATACACTGATTCAAAATCCCAACCATCATACTAGCTACGAATCAACGAGCAAACATGGACTCCATGACAAGATACACGTCATTTCCGACCACATCTCTGTCAGCCATTCAATGAACGCACGCACAGCCAAGAAAAATAAACTTCCCAAGAGGGAATAAGATATCCGATTTTGATAACTATAGCCACAAAACATAATGAGGCACAAAAACAAAAAACCTAACTGTATAATTACAACACCTCAGTGGTAATACCACGATCATTACTCGCCAAGGTAGGTCACCTGTTTGTGTATTGTTTCCCAATGTATGTTACAGAAAAATATTTTGTTTCCAGCGAACCATGTATGTTTCTATATAAAAAAATAAATAAAGAATTGAAAATGTCCCCGGCCAGGGACGAAACGTCTTCTCCTACGAACTACTAGATCATTGTTTTCAAAGAATCCAAAACCCAAGAAAACCTCACCAGAAAAAAATCTCAAAAAGGATTCAAGAATCAAACAAAACTCATATATATATATATATATATAAATATATATATATATATATATATATATAAATATATAATTTAAAAAATTAAAATCATAAAATATAATTAATAAATCATAAATATTAAAAATATAAATATGGATATAAAAATGTCAATAAAATCTAGCAATAATCAATATCATATCTTTTTTAATTTTAAATGCAATGAACAATCTATTTTCCATCAATTGTAGCATAATCAAACGTAGCAATACATTTTAAATTACTTATTTTGTGCTTTGTCAATATATTCTGAAATTTTATATTTATCAATGTACACAAATCTAAAACACAAAAGTCAACTATCTGAGTTAACAATTTTCATTGTAATTGTTTTTCTTCTTAAACAACAACTTTAATATTTTCGGACCTGAAACATAATAGCAAAAGTTTTCAGTTATAATCATTGAATAGTATTAATCATAGTATACATCTTTCTAGAACAAGCAACTATCAAAATCTAATGAAATGAATAAATATTTATCAAAGTAATTTAATTAAACTTTAAGGAATGTAGAGTATGGTTGTGGAAAAATGTTCATTATATAAAGCCTGTTACACAATGAAATCAAAGAGAAAAAATATATAGTCTCACCCTGTACTTGGTACGAAGATCACTTCACTAAAATCTTTTCCGGTGTTCTATCTTGCCAATATTTTTATTCTAGTAATTTTCAGTTTAATCTTTAGAAATCTCGTCAAGTATTTAATTATTTATTTACTTCTGGAGCAATAATAAATTTCGGATGAATTATTCTAACTACATATCAGTGTATGCAGTTCGACTCGGTTTCTTTGTAGCTACGATGTTGAAGTTGATTTGCTTCTTATAAACTGATAGATAAACTCATCAGTGTGAGTTCTAATAACTGGTACATTTTAACGTGTTTGTAACTGAATATAACTTGAAGTACAATGAAAGTTTTTATTATCTGTTTAAAACATGATCTGATAAAATAACTAATTTAAGATGCCAATGCGCATCATAAGTTACATACTGAATTGAAATGAATACCCGAATGGAATGACTCTTATTGTTACAAAACTGTTTACATATCCTGGTATTCCCACATACAGAGAAAATCTGTAATCGACTATAAGATCTCTAGTTGATGTTATTTTATTTTTGAATATAATTCACTGCCTCTCCTACGATTGTGCAGCTGTGTCGCTATTTGTTTGGGGTCGATTGAAAATAGGTAATCTATTTTCTGATGAACTCATAGTTTACTGGGGTTCATGATTAGGTACGATTTTCTGTGTACATTTATGTTAAGGAACTTTTGTTTTAAAATTCATGGCATTCCACGTGCAGTTTATAGATATAGTTTTGTCTCCCGCACAGTTATATGGTGTTATTTTTATAATGTTTCGGTTCATTGAGTTCAAACGTCGTTTGAATGGAATGACTTTCACGTAATATGAATTTATATATAAATACTGGATTTTTCCATAGTTTAAAGATGATCTCTCTAAATAAATATATTATTTCAAGCTCTATATGCAGATCATAACAATAGGTATTTTGATATGTTATATGTTGGTGAACCGATATTACTTACAATTGGTCGTAATGGGACGCTATTCTTATGAATTTTCGGTAGTCCGTAAATATAGGGGGCATGTCCATTTTAACAGGTTAGTCGGTTTTTTATTGGAGTATCAATTATCTCGGCTTCATGCCATTTCAATACAAGTTTATTAACCATATCTTGAATTTTGGATGTGACATTCTTTTGTTTTTTTTTATAGGTAGATGTTCCACTCAATAACACTTCGAAAGCGAGTTTTCACTCATACCAGGCCTAGTTGAATTAGTAAAGTGTTTGGAGCTATCTGAGCGCTGCGAGGCGCTCTGGAAGAATCTTTGACCGCCCCCGCTTCCATCTCCAGGACTGACTTCTGCCTGCAGAGCTACACACTTGTTATAAGTTAAGGAAGGTTTCAATGTGAAAATTTCCTTGTACCTAATTATTTTTAGACTAGGAAGTGTGACCTACAGACATTGTTTTAAAAAAATATAAAATATTTTCATGTCCTATGATACAATCGCTCAGAAATATCTACTATGTGAAGTCACATGTCAAAGCATATTTGGAAAAATAATAGCCCCAAACGTGGTATATACATAGCTGAAAATACTCAACAAAAATCAACTCATCGAAAATGCGGTCACACTTACCCGAATTTACCTTGTTATAAGAACACCAGTAGCACTGCTTCGCTTTGAGTTTTATTGTTCCTATCATACTAAATTATTCCTTATTATTTTTCGAGAAGAATTATTCTGGATTTTCCTTAGGCTTGGAGCGATTCAAACGCACTGTGTCCCCGGTGAGCACAAGTACCGAGTACTTCGCTCATGATTACTTTTTCTTCCGTAACGGGGATATCAAATTCTCGAGCAATCAGAACAGAGACATGCTGCGTATTTGGCAATCCTGCGTGAGACGAGGCAGGACTCGTCTCTGGCGAAACGCACTGCGAAAGAAAATTTCAGGAATAATAACATTTAGCATTCAGGTGAAAATTATTTGAATTGTGTAACAAGTAAATTTACAAATTTGAGAATGCCTGACGAGTAGACGAAGGAGTTTGCGGAGGAGACAACAATAATATACTGAATCCACCGAGGATCGGGATAGACACTTTGGATGGGATCAAATGTCTTTCTCCTCCATGCCAAATATAACAACCAACTATCAACCAACTCACAAATTATATAGCTGGAGAATGGAGATTCAATTTAGTTGGATAAAAATATAATATTTACTTGTACTGCATAATGAAGAACTCTAGCTGCTGGATGGATGCTCAAATTCTGGAAAGGGATGATAGTTGGTTTCTGCCAGCCTCCCAGTTGTTTGTGGTAGTAAATCTTCAGCATGTGGTCACTGAAATATTTACCAAATTTCAAATCACTCACTTCTGGTTTCGATCGTAATTTTCCTGGATCTGCAAGTTTTACTGTTAGGTCTTCATACTGAAAGAAATATAATTTCCCATCTAACTCAGATACTGGCCTGAGAATTCAAAACTTTGCTTTCACAAAGCTACTCATCATAAATATGTTTTGGTTCAGATTGGGATCATCACTTCAATTGGAAGTGAAAAATTGACGATCTTGTCTGAAGGTATACTCACTCTAAACGTGGACTCGAATGTGCTTCTATTTCTTCATTAGAACCCTCTTCATATATTGGTACTTCTTTCACTCGTAAGGAACATGATCTCATAACTTGTTTCAATTTGTGTTGATGTCTCAAAACCCATTTACAGAAACTCTGGAAAAGAGTTTTGAATCAATTGATTATGATTGTGGAAGAAATCGTATTCATTGGGATATTCACCATGAATTTAAAAAAAACTTACTCAATTTTACAACCGATCATACAAGTCGAACTCCTGAGGTTATATTTATCTATATTCCCAACTTAGAGGCGAATATTGGATGTACATATCAGATGACTACATCCAATGAATATTAAATGAATATCCAAAATAAATTTTCAATGTCGATAGACTCCATCATATACTAATGAGATGGATATATTATACGATAAGTGCATTCGAATATATTTCAAATAGTGTGTATTAAAGTACCAGAAAAGCTCCAGGGAGGATAAGAGACTTTCAGATCCCGGCGGTCATAATTTGGAGGGCTCCTAGCATAGTTGAGGGTGTGCCAGAAGCCCTACAGTGTTTTGGAGGAGAATCTGGGTTTTGGGGAACGCCAGTGGGTTGGGATCGTCACTGAGTTCAGCGGCAAGGATCATGCGGCCATGGGCGGTTTGTTGCCCTAACAACACAGGTATGTCCTTCTTATGTACCGCGGTTACAAGGACATGATGTCCCGCAGAGGTTGTCCAGAGGACATCCTATCTGGTATATCCATAGGTTGTCCAATTCATGTCCCTGGTATTTCTGATATCCATCATCATATATAAGAATCGCCAAAACACATCAAAATCATTGAAAATTCAAAGTTGATATTTTGTTTTGAAAATTTTTGTTTTTTTTTCTGTAAAATAATTATTAAGAAAATAGAAATATATCTCAGAAATATCTGGAAAGTGACCATTTCGTATCTGTGGTTTTGTCCTGTTTGGCTTTGGCAACATTGTTTGAATTATTTGGTGATCTGTCAACAAGTTAACTGTTATCCTCACTTTGCATAATGTTCAAGTTTCTAACTTTTCTTTGTTCAATGTTAAAAGATAGCGGCATCCTTATTGTGTTTGACAATTTTTGTGAGAATTCATCAGTTATAGTGTTGTGTATATCATAGTTGAGAAATTGAAATAATAAGTTGAGTTTGAGGTTGGTAAAACAATAATTATCAAAGATCAAAGACTTGATTGTTCCAATATTATGGTTATTCGATTCTGAATATTATGTTTATAGTAAATTTATTAATCTATTATTGGTACATATTAACATAATGGATCGTAGGAGGTAGGTATCCTCAAGGCTTGAGAGAAAAAATACACTGAGTAAATATTATAAAAGGACAAAAAAACTTGGAAGACCAAATGAAGAATCTTGAGAGGCTTGTAGTGGGCCTTCTACTAGTCCATTAATGGCTGTTAATGATGATATTCATATAACATTACCTTCTACAAGTTCAGATAAAATATTCCTGGAGTTGATCAATGTGAATCAAGTTCTGAAAATTTGTCTTTTGTCCTTGGAGAATTGAGCCCTACATCAAGAGAAGACCTAGTTCAAATCATCATGTTGGGAACTTCCATGAAAATGTTGAAAATTCAAATGATAACATAAATTCAAAGTTAACTGATTGGGCCTTGGAACACAACATAACACATGCAGCAATAATACTTGGTGAGTATATTATTGTAAATCCCAAAAAAGCTATAAGATGATATCTGTATTACTAATTTTTTCATTGTCAATTCAATCTGCAATAATATCTTTGTTGCAGGATCTACTGAAGCCATTGGCAATAAAAAACAGATTGGAGAGAATTTGCAAAAGTTTTTCAGGAGGACCAAGGAGAGAAGCCACAGAGAAAAAGATAATGCAATGCCTGCAATAAATGCAGCACCCTAATATGTGTACAATTTTCAACTGATTTACCTAGTATTTTTTTGTTTATTTGTCATTTGAATATAGGATGAGTTTTTGTTCGTCTTTCTTCCATATTTTCACACAATATGACAATCAATTTCTGAATTAAACCCGTTTTGTGTTGAGAATATTATTTGAATTTAATTTTTTCCATATTTTCCATATGTCCCTGGGACATCCCTAGGGTGTCGCTTTTCCTAACAACACAGGGATGTCCTAGGTATGTCCTTTTTATGTACCGCGGTACAAGGATATGATTGGGACATCCAGGGGATAGAGGTTGTCCAGAGGACATCCCATCTGGTATATCCTTAGGTTGTCCCGTTCATGTCCCTGGTATTTCGGATATCCATTATCATATATAAGAATCGTCGAAACTCATCAAAATGTTCATTGAAAATTCAAAGTTGATATTTTATTTTGAAAATGTTTGTTTTTCTTCTGGAAAATAATTATAAAGAAAATGGAAATATATCTCAGAAATTTCTGGAAGTGACCATTTCGCAAGCATAAATTTATTTATGCATAAATCGAAATTATCAAGAATAATACAAATTATACACAAATCCCAAACACAATTGCCCTTCGGTTTATGTGGTTTTGTCCTGTTTGGCTTTGGCAACATTGTTTGAATTCTTTGGTGATCTGTCATGTCAAAAATGTTAACCTCACTTTGCATAATGTGCAAGTTTCTAACTTTTCTTTGTTCGATGTAAAGAGATTAGCGGCATCCTTATTGTGTTTGACGATTTTTGTGAGCAATTGAAACATGTTATCAGATATAGTGCTGTGTGTATCATATTAAAAAATTGGAATAATAAGTTCAGTTTAAGGTTGGTAAAACAATTATCAAAATATTGAATGTATTCTTTTGGATTAAAGACTTGATTTTTCCAATAATATGGTAAATCGATTCTGAATATTATGTTTATAGTATATTCAATAATCTATTATAGGTACACTTCAATATAATGCATCGTATGAGAAAGATATCCTCAAGGCTTGAGAAAACAAAATACACTGAATAAATATAAAATGGCAAGAAAACTTGGAAGAGAAAATGAAGAATTTTGAGAGGCTTGTAGTGGGCCTTCTACTAGTCGATTAATGGCTGTAAATGATGATAATCATATAATATTACTTTCTACAAGTTCAGATAAAATTCCTGAAGTTGATCAATGTGATTCAAGTTCTGAAAATTTGTCTGATTGTTCTTCCCTTGGAGAATTTAGCCCTACATCAAGAGAAGACCTAGTTCAAAATTATCCTGTTGAGAACTTTCATGAAAATATTGAAAAAGATGTAAACATAAATTCAAAGTTAACTGAATGGGCCTTGCAACACAACATAACACATGCAGCAATAATACTTTGTGAGTATTTTTTCTATTATCGTAAATCCTAAAAGAGGTACAACATGATATCTGTATTAGTATTTTTTCCATTGTCAATTCCATTCCACCTGCAATAATATGTTTGTTACAGAATCTCCTGAAGCCATTGGCAATAAAAAACAGATTGAGGAGACTTTGCAGAAGTTTTTCAGGAGGACCAAGGAGAGAAGCCACAGAGAAAAAGATAATGCAACACCCCAATATGTGTACAATTTTCAACTGATTCACCTAGTCTTTTTTTGTTTATCATATGAATATATGTATATATATATATATATATATAGGATGAGTTTTTGTTTGTCTTTTTTTATCATATATTAACACAATATGACATTTTGTTTTCTGAATTAAACCCGTTTTGTGTTGAGAATCTTTGAATTTAATTTTTTCCATATTTTCCTTGAAATTTTTCAAATTAAATGAATTAAAAAAAGGCCATTTAGGCACGTCCAGGGATGTACCATATATCCCAGAGATGTCCCTGGGATATCCCTAGGGTGTCCCTTTGATGTCCATTGTCGGGACTTGGTAAATCCCTGGGATGTACCAAAAGGACATCTCTTGGATGTCATTTTTGGTGGAAAGTAGATGTCCCTGGGACGTCCCTAGTATGTACCATGTCCCGACAAAGGATATCCCAGGGACGTCCTAGTAGCAAATGGAGGACGTCCCTGGGATGTATAGGGGATGTACTTGTGTTGTTAGGGTTGATGTCCATTGTCGGGACTTGGTACATCCCTGGGACGAACCAGAAGGACATTCTTTGGATGTCCTTTTCGGTGGAAAGTAGATGTCCCTTGGACGTCCCTAGTATGTACCATGTCTCGACAAAGGATATCCCAGGAACGTACCAGAAGGACATCCCTTGGATGTCTTTTTTGGTGGAAAGTTGAAGTCCCTGGGACGTCCCTAGTATGTACCATGTCTCGACAGAGGATATCCCAGGGACGTCCTAGTAGCAAATTAAGGACGTTCCTGGGATGTACCTGTGTTGTTAGGGTATAGGAGCAGTCGAGGTGAAAAAAATGTCAGCCATATTGTAGGTGGGTTGGGATCGAGGGCAGAGGAAAAACGTGGCTGTCTGTCATTGGTCAATGGTCAGCCATGTCGAATGAGGGAGATATATGTGAGTGAGGGATCTAGGGCAGAAATTCAATCTTTCTTCTATGATAGGCCATCACTCACAGTCGGAGGAGGTAGTCGTAAACCAATAGCCGTCAACCGCCCTCCAATAGCCGTCACATCATCTTGTAAATGGGGGTCAGCCGCACTGGACAGCTACCAGTCCAAAATAGTTACAATCACAATACGGTTTGCCGAACAAATAAAATATAAAATCGAAAGAGTGTGGCGAAAAGCATTCATTTGAGATTTTAGCGAAAATGATGTCAGTTAAGGTTACGTCGTCTGGGGAGTATACACGAAAATTGGAGCAGTTTTGCCAGAGAGCCAGAGCTCTGAACAGAGAGTTGATTTTTTACGAAGAAAAAAAACACGTCACCAGAAATTTGAAAAAGTTGAATCTTAACACTTCGACGCCATCGCCATAATATGATTCAAATGGTATTGGTGCCTCTGATTCTGGACAGCATCTTCTACGTCGGCGTACCGTATGATGGTGTACGACGAGTAGCGGTTTCTTTAAAAGATGACCAGCCTTAGATATCATTGAATCGAACAGGACAGAGGATATTCTAGAGACATGCCAAAAACCATCAAGAATTACAAGATCAAATTTGAAATGAATGACTCTACTACCACGGTAACCACTATTGGAAAATGAAATATAAAGACTCTTTGTTCTCTCGTTTATTGTTATAACCATAATATTTTTTGCTTTGTCAAAATTCCTATTCAAAACTGTGAAGAGAAGCTTAGAATCTTCATGCAATGTTGACATAAAGGACGACACATACATCACGTGTGTGAGAGAGAGAAAGACCCAACTTTCATCTGGGGTTTTCATCACCCTTGCTCTTTGTTTTTTCTATATTTTTTTTCCAAGTGACTTTTTCATGGAACCCACTTCCTTTTTTTACTCAAACTTTACTTTTTCCTGATGGTTGATCTAACAATTTTCAATTTTTCCTCCAACTTGACTTTTTCCAACGTTTTCTTCGGCTTCATTCATTGAATGTTTTTTTAGTTAGATGGGAATTCAATCTCAACTGAAAAGAAGAAAAAGATAGACTGAGAGTAAAATCGAAATACACATACACATATTTATTTCCTCTTGATACAATTCTGAATATTAGTTGGATAAAATAAAGGTCTATAATCATTCGTATAAACATTGTACTTTCTTTAAGCGCACAAAAATTTCCCGCTGTTGTGATATGGACAGTGGACGAAGGAGGGCTGGAACTTTTCGGTAGCCTATTGGCTGGGAATGTTGTGGGCTCCATCGAAGATTTCAATGATCACATACCCATTTCCACAGCTATTTTCCTGAAAAAAATCGATTTTTCTATTACCTCCCACGTACACTCGGTCAGTCTGGTAGAAAATTTGCCTCAGGATGATGTCGTCCAATTTTTTGTATGCAATGTAGCCACTGTCGTATGGAATGCCATGTACAGATTTCTCCAAATATCGTACGGTACTTTATCTTGGGCATCCAAATTGGTGTATGGCACCGGTGATTTGAATAGGAAATGGTATCGCTGACAGCCGACGATTAATGACAGCTCCTTCGGATAGAAGGTGTTATGGACTTGGAACGCTTCTCATAGACTCGGAGAGGGGATGGTATTTCCCTAGACAATTACGAATGATGATGCAATAGTGGACTCTTTCATGGAAATCGTATGGCTGGCTAGAAATTATGTGTAGTCGGGATGCGCTTCGGTAGAGTGAGTATTGGCTAAATTAAAGTGTAGACGTTCGTTGGGCCAATATTCCCCATTCAGGACAAACAGATATTTTAAATGTTGACATGATTGAAAATGGTAGGATCGGCTGAAATTACATCTCGTATATTCGTTTGGAAACATATGATTCGTAGCACATTGGTGCTCGTCTTCACCGACCATAATTCCCGAAGCATTTGCATGCAGCTCCTTCAATTTCCATTTTCTGAAGAGAATCAATTTAGGTATGGACTCCATCAATTTTTCATTCATTTCGGCTTTGGAGAAAATGTGTTTGACTTTTAATTCGATGCTGTCGATCACAACTCTGGCTGTAGTCGTTCCCACTGTTTTGTTACCTGTCTCACGTATAATGTCGCAATCATTGTCATTTTGGGCTCTGACTAATCATAGAGTTTATCGTCCGCACGTAATCATTGGATAACCATCGAAAACATTGAGAATATGCTTGAGCGGCACGAGAAGACTGGAAGATTCCCCAGCGTCATTCAAAAAAGGACGGGGATAATTCCAGCTAGCCATGCTCAAATGCTGAGAATCCATGGATTCATAACATAATAGGGCTCGAGCGGCACTCACGATTTTTGGATCGTGAACCAATTGAATTTATCTCGCGCTCTAGCTATAAGTGCAAGAATCGAGCAGGAAAGTGCCCACATTGGGAGCCAATATAACAGCACCTCTCCCTTCATTGATTTCAAGTCGACCTTCAATCAGTAGCAGAGATGAGTTCATGGCAAAAAACGAGCCCACCTGATTGATGCAAAATTCCACGATATCGTTACAATTAAACACCTCCACAAATGGAGTGTTCTGTATTCGACTTTGCGAATGGACTCGTCAAATTTCGGAGAACGGTTCAAATTGAAAATGGATGCAGAGACGGACGCATCATCGTCGCATATTAGTTTTTTGAAGTTGCGGCTCATTCAGAATCAGTTTAAACCAAGAGAACGGAGAAACGATTTATTCAAAAGGGTAAGCACCAACCGTTCGCTTGGAGGTTTTTGCAATACCGATGCCATGACGTCACTCTTACCTCCTATATTGCCGTCGCCACCATCTATAACCCATTTGTTCCTCGCGATTCTGAGTTCCAGAACCAAAGTACTTTTTTCTTCTTGAAAATCCACAGGCCTACCATCTTGATTGAGCACCAATACCGTGATGTTGTGGATTTCACGCTGTGGTATGACTGGTAGATATAGTATAACCGGGATCGGAGGCTATTGAAGTATTCATAGATCGTGTGCACAGGCGTGTCACCGTCGAAGGTTCCCGAAGTAATACTACAGTCGGAACGTATTATCGACACCTTTATAATGTTTGCAGGTAGATCGAAAGAATACTTTTCCCCCCCGTTTGAAGCATTTTGCGCAAGAATCCCAATGTAAAGCATATGCTGTCCGTTTCCGAAAATGAAATGGCAAAGTATTCACTGAAAATCTCGTACCTTAACGTATTGTTGTTAGTGCCATCCCTTTCTGAGTGAACGCGTCAATATCGGCAATTTCATGTAACACCCCCTTGGGAATTCAGTGGTACGCAGCACGTTGTTTTCATCGTAATATCGGAATTTTTGCCCCTCTTCAATGTTTGGTGTGGTATTGTAGGAGTGGAAAGTTGTGCGAAAACACGTGATTGTGACTGTTCACTCTCAGCGACCTCGACATGAATGAATGATACTACCGCCTCCGTAAAAGTATTTAAATACACATTTTTTATATTTTTCAACCAAATATTTACTCAGACATTAGAAATTTCAAACAGAGATGACCGCAAATTATTTGATTATAGGTCTGACGGTTGTTGTACACAATTTTGGCTTTGCCGCCCAGATAACTGACCAATTCAAGCATCGGTTTCAAATTTTCAAACAAATTGAAATACTCCACTTTGTCGTTTGTTTTTCTATAAGCTACCCAATGGGTGGCGCTGGTTCGTGACACATCCATGTTGACGATGGCATATTCGTTCTTCCGAAGATCGCTAGATGGCAGTGTGCCGCGCATGAAGAGGATTCGAAAATGCACGATTTTCAATTGTTTGGCATATCGCACGCTATCGAGGTCGTACAGCGCTGTATCGAGTAGCTTAATTGTTTTTAATTTTTTTAGGAAGAATCCGTAGCTACCTTTGGCATTCTCCCTCACACACAATCCTTTGCCTATGGCTTCCATGGCCTTGTGATGACGTTTATCCTCTTCCAGTTTCTTCTGGGCATTCTTAGCATCCACGACCGTTTCGGCAATGACTGATGCACCGCCGCTCTGTGCGCCTAGAGTGCTAAGACCAGCGAATATCGCATATCGAAAGGTATAATGCGAGATACTTTGACGCGTCGTTTTCCACCCAATGTTCAGCCACTCGGATCACTGGGATCGCCTCCAAGGCATTCGATGGCCTCCAAGGCTCGTTTCAACGTGAAAAACGGTTTCAGGGAATTGGCGCGATTTTTTCGATAACGTGTCGTTTGAAGAAGACCTTACTGCGTTTGCCCATACCAAGATTTCTCTTAGCATTCATGGCTCCGGTGACGGGAAAAGCGTTCGCACGTTCTCCAAAGCCCGAATCTTTGGCTTCTGTCTTCGAGAACTTTATCGGCCTTGTGTCTACCTTCGAGCGATTCGCTCTGCGAATTTGCAATGTCATGATGTCACCTCGGATCATCTGCTCTTGTAACCTTGTTCCAGCTGTAATAATAAAAATAATATGTATTTGAGATAAGTATAGCGAAAATAAAACTTACATCTACAATACTGATATCCTCCTAGGAGATGAGCTCCGAACGGGAGCTTGTTCAACAAAGTGTTGAGCACACCTCCAACCACGTATATCAACATGAAGACTGACGTCACAGCGATGACGACACCTAGTTATATAGATTTTAGCAGAAGTTCGTTGGGATGGTATATGCTCATATTTGATATGTATGAGGATGTATGAGGGGGTTGTAGGAGGTGGAGGGTCTGTCCATCCTACCTGATCCCGACTGTTATGGCATCAATATGAATAGGTTGAATTTTTCCATAGGAAAAGAACCCATAGTCATTTAATGCGATACATTGAAAGTAGGTCGAAACACTTTTGCACTGACCGAAGGGATGAAGGAACTTCTTACCAAAAATAAATCGACAAATTTCACTGATCAAGTCATTATAAACTATAAAATGATTTTGATGTTCATCAATGCACACACAAGATACGACGAAAAAATCAACTCGAAGAGTTCATGGAAATACACAAACATAATTTTTCAATTGTTTCCGCCCAAGAGGAAATAGAAATAAAAAAGTATGCAGGGCGAAAAAGGAACAACAACATATATGACGAACCCTACGCGAATTCCGATCAGAACATGAAGATCGTTCAACAAGAGCACAGGCTTTCCATTGAGAACTTTGACGTTTTTGAATAGGGACATAGAGGTGGTGGTGGGGACAGTAGACATGGCAGCAGCCTATCGCCAAATTCCTTCCGAGCCGTTATCTGTGGCTTTAGGGAGTGAGGCAAGACTAACATTATGCTGTCGTTGCTGTTCAGTAAAAACAGACCCACATTCGCGATTGTCTACGTCCATTCGAAATCCCTGTATCAGTCCAAGTATCGATTCCTCGGAGAAGTGCTGAGCGGTGTGGAAGAAATCAGTTATTTTTCGTATGGAGACAACATTGAAATGATCGGCCCCACTCGAAATCAATCTTCGATGATGTGGGTTGCGACAACAGAAAATTCGAGAATATTATTCAATGTGCAGGCACAAAAACATCGATGACGCCTATCTCTATCAGACTTATACAAAAGTACATCAATAGCTGATAAATGACAACTGCAATATGATTGTGTTGTTTAAACAGGACAACTTGAAATATGTTTCGCCGGACATGACCTTTGACCGATTCATACATGTGTGTTCGGAATGCTGGTCCCACAGCCGATACGATACCCTCGTGATAGTCAAAGAATTGAACAGTGGCAGGTACCGCAAACGCTTCGACAAGTATATAAAAATATAGTCACGTGACGAACAAGTCTTTCAGCGTCGATATGTCGGACGAAAGGGTCTTTAAAATAATGCGCTACAAAAAAATTACAGAAATTTAATGAGACATAGTCTAGTCCTGAAACTTGGAAAAAACAAACAAGAGCACACCCTGGATAAACTCTTTAAACCAATATCTCAACCATTGTAATTAATTGGCAAGTCGTCGGAATCCCTGAACAAAACCATTCTCAGAGTCAAGAAAGAGGAGAGACCTTGAGTTGAAGAGAAAAATCAGCGAGAAGGAAGAGAATACTCAAAGAAGCAGCAGGGAAGGAGAATAATACTTTTCGGATTACAGCGTGTTACCACGAATTTTTTCCGATGCTCCAATGAACAAACAGCTCTTTTGATATCCATCCATGTCACGCAAATACATCGCACATTGTTGGAAAGATGACAAACGTATAGATATACTGACCCGTTAATGATGTCAGCTCTTCCAGCTGGTTTTTTCGGATTATTGCCAATCTACTTCATTGACACGGGACATCTTCAGTTTGTATCGACTCCCGGTCAACACCAGGCCCCAAGGTTATAGTGAAGATGACGTGAACGCTTACAGAGAAATATTGGTGTTGACTGGATGTCATAGAAGAGCGAATAAGCGTTTGAAAAATAGGAAACGCTGGAAATACAAATTCGTTATAAAATATTTTTGGGAGAGAGCGAGTTAGATTACGTATATTGGGACGATCCCAACAAATTTATGGATCATTTGGGACTTTTGATGGCTAATCAGAAGACTGGAAATACCCCATCATCAATGAACTCTGTGAAGCCGGTATAATAGAAGAGTGACATGCGCTTCAGGCTCATTTGCATCATGAGTATCGACGAATTCGGCCATTGTTCGGGTGGTGGTGGACGGAAGAGGGAGCCGCTGCTACCTCGTACACCGTCTCTACCCGCACACCCCCGAAGGCGATATCGATATGGACAGCATGAAGATATATCTGGATCTCCTATCACTGTTAATAAGCCGGGTATAGCCCTAGGGATCTCACTCTTTAGACATCAAATGAGTGGGCCACGGCCGTTCACGAATTTAGAATTCGGTTGGTCAAGAATTGGAGTCCTTGCCATGATGGTGTATCTCGAACAATGGCCGAGAGGGAATTCTGATCGTAAAAATTTGAAAAAACAGTAATTTCTTCTGAGGATGCAGCTCCGCTACCCTGTATGGATTAGTAGGTAACCCATCACTCCAGAGAGTGCCTGGGACGTTCAAACGCAAGGGGTCGTCTATATTGTAATTGGTGGCTTTCCTCACGAGCGGATTCTCGTGAGCTATTGCACAATCAAATTCTTTCTGATTGCGTTCTCTAATGATACTTCTGATAGAAGGCAGATATAGGACTTCGAGGATCCGATCGTTCCGCACGTACCACGGAGCGTTCGTTATCATCCGCAGGACTCTCATTTGCGCTTGTTCCAAGATGCCAATGCTAGACATGCAGATTTGGCCCCAGGCGGCTGAGGCATACAAAATGACACGCCTGAACATCATTTTCTAAATCGTGACTTTGTTTTTAAGGGAGAGTTTGCTCTTCCTGTGAATCGGGAGATATAGTGCACAGATCTCTTTGACGGTTTTGTCTCTGACAATATTGACGTGTGGTCTCCAAGTGAGCCGGCGATCCAGAGTAACTCCCAGGTACTTGACCTGCTCTGACCATTCCATCTCCCTTCCAGAGATAGTCACTCCCCTTTCCATCGAAATCGCTTGTGTTTTTTCAGGATTTAGCTTTATCTTCCACTCCAGATACCATTCTGCAAGTAAACGACACCCATCAGGTGGTCAGCTGCAGAGGAAAGCAAAGCTGTATCATCGGCGAACAGAGAGACCTTCACATGTTCGCTTCTTGGACTATCTGATGTGTAGAGAGCGTATAATATAGGAGACAGTACTGCCCCCTGAGGAACGCCGGCCTCAATTTCTCTCAAATCCGAGAGAGAATTGTTGACCCTGACTTGAAATGTCCTACCCAAGAGGAACGATTTGATCCACTTGATCAAACTCAGTGGCAGGTGGAAATCTATTAGCTTAGCAAGAAGGCCTATATACCAAACCCTGTCAAAGGTTTTGCTAATATCAAGTAAAACAATGTGAGCGCTGTTATTTGAGTCTAAGGATGAAATAGTGTCCTCCACTAGCCTCATCACCTGAAGCTCAGTGGAGTGAGCACGTCTAAAATCAAATTGTTCGTCGGGTAAGATATATCTATTCTCCACTTCTTCGTCAAGCCTTTCTGGAACGATTTTTTCAGCCAGCTTAGCCGAACTGCAAAGCAGACTGATCGGTCGATAATTTTGTGGAAAAGTCAGGTTTTGTCCCTGTTTCCGAATCATAACCACAACGGCATGCTTCCGCCTCCGAGGGAATCTCTCAAATCGCAGTGAATTATTAATAATATCATGATTGTCATGATTGGGTTCCCTGAGGGTTTCCAACAAAATTCCACGATCCAGATCATCGTCAGGATGCTCATTCATTCTAAACTGCCTTCCTATCGAGTCTGCAAAAGCTTGAGCTTTGGACTCTGGGTCATAGCACATTCCGGCCTCACCATGAATAGGGGGGAGGTCGGTCTTTTTTGGTTTTAAATTATAATTAATTTTCCAAAGTTGATCACAGTTTTCTAAATTTTGAAGGGTTATGTCAAATCTTCCGTTCCGAAATTCCGATATATTTTCTCTAACCTCCCTATTCAATTCATTAGCTCGGATTCTGTCCGCAGGGAAAAGACTCCTTTGATGCGCTCTTCTAGCGCGATTTCTCTCGCGGTAAGATTTTTAATCCTCAAAGGGAATTTGTCATGGAATCTAGGAGCCGGTTCCTTGTGGGAGGAATCCTCTAAAGCATTTTTGATGGTAAGTTCGTAGAGCGCTACGGCCTCATCCAATTCGAGTGGAGAATCTATTCTCTCAGGAGCGCAGTAACCTGTCTCCAGAAGCAAATGGAATCTCCCCCAGTTCACCTTGGTACACATGCGATCCATCTGAGATAAAATCACTGGATTGTGATCAGAGCCCAATTCGGCGAGGACGTGTATATCCCAGTTCCAGGTGATGTTCCTGGCCAGGGCAATGTCAAGTACATCGGGCCTGTATGGACCAAAGTGTGTCGGCTCATCTGAAGCCAACACTTGGTATTCATACCTGTCACTGTGTTGCCTCAAACGTCTACCATTGACCTTGGTTACACGACTCCATTGCACGTGCTTAGCGTTCAGATCACCCATGACCAAAACAGGTTGGTCTGTTTCCATCAGGAGCACATTAAGTGCCTCAGGAAGGATTTGATTCCGCGGAGGGTTGTAAGCACTGATTAAACGCAAAGGACCACTCCTCGTGTTGAAAATTATACCTACAGCTTTAATACCATGGGTATCATCATTGGAAATGCCAAACTGAACATGCGAGTTACAAAGTTTGACCGAAATGGCAACACCGCCACCCGGACGTCCAATCCGGTTATTTATAAGCACTTTGTAGTTAGGAAATCTAACAGGTTCCCCATTGAGATGAGTCTCCTGCAGGAAAGCAACATCGATGTTGTTTCTCTACAACAAACTCTTGAAACTCAAGTCTATTCTGGAGAAGACCATTACAATTCCAACTCACCGCTTTGATGAAATTTGGAAGCTGCTGTTCACCCATTAATTGGGATTAAAACCTGTTGAGAACTTTGCAGCAGCTTCAGCGAACTGCGCAAACAACATCCTCATTTGGTCCAAAGTGCTAAGGATGTCTTTAGGCGTTGAAATTGGAACTGGCTGAGGAGGGAAAGCGTCTCGGGCCGCCGCCGCATATGACACCCCCGTCCGTGTCCTGTTTTTGGGAAAATATCGTCGATTTTGCGATAGTGAAGCGGGGTCCACCCTGCGCCTTATGCGTGGACATTTGGGACATCCACAATAGTTCGCAGTGTGATCCCCACTGCATTTCGCACACCTAGCTTTTTCTTCCCTAGGCCTTGGGCATCCACGGGTGATATGGACATCCCAGCACTTGACGCAAGCGGGGGTGGCACAGCAGTTCAGCTGGCAGTGGCCAAACCGCTGATATCTGTGACATTGGCCCACAGAGGCTCTGGGCCTCTGTGATTCGGCCGTAATTTGGACATTCAGTAAATCTGTAATTTTGAAAACTTATTTCTGGTCTTATTCAGGAGAACTGAAACTAGTGGAAGTGGAGTCTTTTATGCATCATTTTTGTGCATGCGCGCCACTGATTCCGGAGGAACCCCCTCTCTGTTAGCTCGTTTTCAATGTCGTCACAGGAAATATATTCTGGGACACCTCTGAGAACTCGCAATTTCTTCTCCTCGAGGAGACTATATCTGTGGAAGAGAATTTTCTGATCCTTAAAAATGCTAATAATTTTCCTGAAGTCATCAGGGGAGTCGGGAAAATTTTCTATGCCTTCATAGACATTCTCAGCAGGTTTGGTTGGTTTGATGTTGTTTGATTTGAACAATGAAACCACCGTGGTCCACATATTTTTATCCCTAACAGTGATAGGGGGTACGTTCTGGGGTATTATTGTCTGTGGAGTCTGTTCCGTAGGTAGTACAGGAGTCTCGTTAGTTTGGTCCATGTTTATATCGTCATTAGTAGAATTTTGAAAAAAATATTATAATTACTATTATTGGTGTTTACGGTGGATTTTGAAATTTCAGTGAAGGATTCGGTTGAACTCATATTGGCTGATTCCGACTCTGGATTTGTAGAAATTTCAAAAGTGGGAACGTGCATGTGACCGTCCGTCAGATTTGACAAGTGATCAAACTTATTGGAAGTTACAACAGAATTCACATTTTTTCTAACAGGGTTATTACATATGATAGTTCTATTGCTTCTACGGAAAGCATGAGTAGGTAATCAGGGATTTGAATCATCTTTAGGCACTGGAAGTTCCGGAAATGTCTCCTTTTCATGTCTCTTTGCAGGGGCACGTCCATTCTGGGCATCGGAATCAGTCGATTTAGAACTTATCAATGCACTTATAGCAGGAATTTTCAAAAGATCATCTCCCAACGAGGCGAGTGGGGTGCTCAACACTTCCAGGAGATCGGTCCTCGGGAGAGAACCGATCCCTGCCAGCACAGCTTCCTTGCTTGCCAGGATACCTTTTCCAGAGGCCTCGTACAGTTCTACTGAGAGTTTGGTTTCATATGGGATCTTCGGTGGGGTGGGTTCTAACGGTTGCTTCTTCACTCTTCGGGGTACAAGGCGACTTCAGAGTTTGAAAGCACTTGGAAATTTGCAATTATTTGCGGAGCGATATGAAGCTCAGCTTCTCCGGTTCCAGGCAGGACCGGACGCATAAAGATATATAATTGGAAAGATCTCACGTACGATAGTAGACGTATTGTTTCGAATTAATATCTCAAATGCAACGAGACGTTGCCACATCGGTTGAAACGACGCGAAAATCCACCAACAAAACCATTCTGCTGACGTGGGGGACATTTCGTAAACATTATAAAGACATTCAGTGGTTGGGTATAGTGGGAGTTGGAGACTGAAAATTAAGGAAATATTTCTTTGTTGCTAACGTTTCGAAATTCTTCAATTTCTTTATCAAAGCTGAAACAGAGTTTCTAATAGATTAGTGTACATGACACAAAGTTTAAGCTCACCTCTATATGACGTGTGTTTCGGAAATAATTTCCCAAGAAATATACAAACTAGCAAATGAGACATATGATGGCATTGACAGAAGAACCCAAATCCTATGCATATTGTGGTGACACGTTCAAATATATTCCGTGCACTTTTATGACGTCATACACTTCATACCGAGATAAACATACGAGCAAAACAGAACTCATTACCAACTAATGTTAAAGACTTAAACATGAAAGTGCAGCACCCGTTCTGGCACAAAATCACCCGTTTTCCCATGTTAATCTCCATAAGGATTTCTAAGGTCCAAGCTGGTAATTTTGGTCCAAAATCCCCCAGCGTGTTCACGTCAAGCGCTTGCAGGTGTTCGGATCAATCGCGCCGCGTGGAAGGGTCCGAACCGCCGACCTTCGGTACCTGCTTCATTATCTGATTACTATTTATTGATAACGCACATTGAAATCAAAGTTATATTTGCATGTCGATAGGATGATGGTTTCGACCTACCGATCAGTACCTTCAAAAAAACATTCAAAAATCATTTATTTTTTGCTCAGCACAACTAAAGTGATACAAACGAAGCATTCGCATCGAGAATCTGAGGAAATATTAAAAATGTGCACTTTCCTGACCTCATTTCTCTCTCTCTCTCTCTCTTTCTCTCTCTTTCTCTTTTCCGCCATTACTTCGCTGATCTCATCCTTCTTCTCAGCCCTATTAACATGACTTTCCTCAAATGAAGGCCTTGGTGGAAGATCAGATGCGAGGTAACTTAGCAATCTGAACCAAGGGCCATTTGCTCATCACATAGGTACCTACCTACAGATTTATAAATATATATTTTTTTCTAAATGTTATAAAATGTGGTGTGCAATAAACGAATTATAATTATTATTATTCATGGTATTCATGGATGATTAGCGTATGTATTCGGTATATTGTATTCTCAAGTATTTTACGCAAAGTATATGAATTTGATCTCAACACTCCTCGATTGTAGGAATTAGATTGTTGGGATTCAGCAAAAGCTATTATGGTAATATGGCGATTGTTGATTGACAAGTGGATTTATATTTGTCACTAAATAATATGAAGTAGGTTCGGGCTTTTCACGATTATGAGAATAACATTGAAACATAATAATGACACTTTCATTGATTGTAGGTTTCGGTTCATGGTATTCACTGATATTTGTGATCTGGAAAGATATATATGCAGATGTTTGAGCATTACTCGATTGGGAAAATTAGGATGAGGATCAATTATAATAATATTCATGGCTGATTAGCGTATGGATTCGGTTATTGTATTCATTCCTCGAGTGGAGAAATAAAAGTGGTGCTAATGATGTTGCTATTATTGATTGCCGGATGATGTATGATTCGGTTCGATGAAAAATATGAAGTTGATATGGGCATTTTTCGATTGCAGGATTTAGTCGGGTAGGATTCAGTTTAATTAAGATGTAGTTAGTTTGGACATTTATCGAACAATTGAAGGAATCAATAATGGTGCTATCATTGATTGTTGATTGATGTTTTGAATCAGTTCTCGACTCAAAATATATGGACATGACTCGAGCGAATGTAGGAGTTAAAGTGAACGGATAAAGTTTAGTAATGATAATATTATTGATTGTTTGTCGGTGTATTCTCTGATATTAAACATGGGAAAATATATTGAATTGAGTTGATATTTCACGAATCATTGGATGAATGAGATTGAGGTATTTGAAATGAATGTGTATCCACGCTCGCGGAGACTAAAATGTGATGGAGTTCAATAGTTGATCGGGGGTATGTGGTGTGAGGAAATGCATGATGACATCAAAATAAAATATAAAGACCACTTCTAATCATTATTGACTCTCGATGGAAAATATTGGCTGAAAGATGATTATGATAATATTCATTACTGATTAGTGTACGAACTCGGTACATTGTATCTTCAGTATTTGATAAAAAGCATATGTTTGAACATTCATCGAACGTTGGATGAATCAAACGATCTTAATAATGGTGCATTATGATTGTTGTTGATATATGGATTCAGTACTTGACACAAAATAATAAAATTGTTTTGAATACTCGAGCGCTTGGAGTTGAAGTGATCGGAAGCTTAGTTATGGTAATATTATTGTTTGCTGGTTGATGTAAAGATTTGGTTCAAAATATTCTTAGATATTTGACATATGGAAAAATATTGAATTGGTTTGGGCATTACTGGAATGATTAGAGGAATTTGAGTGATGAATTTGAAATGGATATAATAGTATTCGATAGTTGATTGTTGCTCAAAGTAAAACATAAGAACGCGTAGTTCGAAAATGAATGTCATACATTTTTCAAATATATTTTCACAGATATGATGAGGACCTGGGTTCGTACATAATTGGGGTTGATGTGAGGCGCATTAAGATAGCGGACTATGATGATATGTTTGAATATTTTTCGAAGTATGGGTGTTACATACGAATACCGCTAGATATTCAATGATGATATATTACACTTTTGGGCAGTCGGCGGGTTTTCATTGATCAGGCAGTGATACCTGTTACCTGATTCAGTTTTATTAGCGTTTCTATGTTAGTTCAATTTCATTATTGATCATGTATAATGATTTTTTTAAGTCAGAGGGGCAGAAAAAAAAACGATGTCAATGAAAATAAAGTCAAGTTTTCTACAATTATTCCAATTGAATCATCCAAAAATATATTGACGACAGTGCAGACAGCAACAGGCAGTTTGGGGAGATGAAAATTCTATATTTTTCGAATATTCCTTTACATATGTACCTGAAAAACGCATACTGGGAGAATTGGATTGATGAGCTTTCAATCTACAATAGTGGATGGAATATAACATTTGTGAATGATTTTCATGGAATCCATGGATCAATCTTCAACTAGCTTGGTATTTGTAAATGATATACAGAGTTCACTCGCAGGTGGATGCAAAAATAAAAAAGTTATATACATGTGAATAATCAAATGACATGCATATTTCCAATAGTATGAATGACATTGAAATGGTCTGAATCCTTGAGGTGTGTGTGCATTCGATAGATATACCATGAAAATGAGGTGTATGTGATTCATATCGCTACGGTTAGCTATGATTGGTAAATATGTTTGCATGCTCTCGAAATATCTGATTCTTATTTGTTAATCTGACATATGGAAGGGGAACGATTGAAACACCGAAAACATAAGTTTTGCACTTTTGGAAAAGTTTTTTGAATTTTGCAACAATGAAAGTTGGGTTGTACCAATAAATGAAGTGATACATGGAACAACATAATGTTAACATGAATGGATGATCAACGGAAGGGGAACTCGGCAATGGTGACTAGGCAAAATATTTAAATTATTACCAAAGGTTGATGCAGAAAAAACAGTTTGGTAAAAGGTTGGTTAAAGTCGACAAAGAAATGAGTTAGAGAAGAACGTATACTCGCTGTACATATCATGAAAATTATGAAAATTTGCTGCAGATAGTTACCATGAACATATATATAGGATTTTTCATGCTCTCGAGATACCCGATTGGGAGAGAGAAAAATTATACCTGGCAAACAATAACTTCCACAGCTTTCGATTGTAAAATGATGATATTATTATGAAAATAATGTAACTATTATCATAAGAGAATCCATGAATAAATTAATTGCTCCAATAAAAAAATGTAACATGGAAGGTGATTCAATGGAAGTAGTAGAACTCTGGCATTAGATCATATTGAATGACATTGAAAATATATATTCATTACTCATTCACCTCATAGAAAAATATACGTTCACTCTTTTTCAATGTCATATAAGCAAAATTGAAACGTCCTTTTTCATGAGGAAAATATATGTCAAATTTTTACATTAGCCCCGATTCTAGTGAAATTTTCAACCAATGAAATATTATACTTGAACTAGTTCAACTAAGCGGGTGAATGCCGCATTGCGCTGATTTAAAACACTCTTTCCAAAGGGAATTGAACGATGAGAATATTATGCTGATATTCATAAGCTAGCTGATCATTGAAAAATATTGTTACGCAACTTGAAAAACTGAAGGATATGTAGGATGTCATTAACTTTTATTCAACTCACAACTTTCCTTATCTGTGGAGAGCATATATATTGTGATGAGTAGAGGACCAGTTTCATAAAAAAGTTGTGAAATAAAGATATTTTTCTCAATGCCATGTATTTCAGATTATTCACATTCCCCCTATATACGATATATAGATACTGCTGTCCACTTATATAGATTCATATTGTGAATATGTTATCATCGAATACAGTATATGGCCCTTTTTCAGGATGAATTATATCCTTTTCAGATGTCAATAATAGATTTTACATATACATTCAAAAGATCTATGATTCTCTTAGACTTGCAGATGTATTGCATCTAGAGTTTTCCACTCTAGATTGTAATAATCCAGGGGTTCAGAGCTCATTGATGGGAATGATTCAATGATTGGTAGCATTGGTAGTGATAAAAAACGTTCATCATGAAAAAACGTGCAGACAGTTGAGTGACAAATATGATATTTAACGAATGATAATGGAGCGGTCGCTTAATGTACTATAATGTTTCCATACATATAAATGAAGTGAGAACAACGAATAGTTGTGTTGTGGTATTTGGGGTTGTTGATCAAGCATTTCACATAGGTTTGTTGAGAATTGAATGTTAATATCTGCTTCAGATCGCTTCAGTGAACTATGATTGAAAATAATCTACGGGATTGAACGCTTGTTGAATATTGCAGAATTCATTCGAGACACTTTGGTGTTTGGTAGAACACATATGGAGAGAATTATACATCGAAAAAAAACATTCCCCAGCCAATCTCGATCATAAAATTAATGCGACCACATCTCAATTATCAATATTATATCGTTCAATAATATATACATAGGATCAATGGGATTATCAGAATGTGAATCAGCCAGATCATTCACAAATCTACAATGTTGTAGAATGAAACATTCATTGATTAATTCGTTTCTTATGGGAAATATATATTTGGAAATGTTTTTTTATAATAGCTGCTATAATATGCCACAAAATATGATTGGGTCGATTAACATACACAAAACTTCAGGTTTAATCTGAGGGGAAACATGTTCACAAATCGATCGATATTAATGCAATATCACCACACATCAACCTCTAGCAATTGGTGGTATTTCCTCATCCGCAGGAAATAGTTATAGTGACTTATATATTTCAGTAGATACCTACGACTATTGCTTGAGCAGACAGCACTGTTTTGACTGCAGGCAACATTGTTTTTGGATTACGATGAAAGGGAGAATAAAGGGACGTTTGTCAAAGTGTGGTTTTAATGCGGGCAATCATTCAAAAAGCCATCAAAAGCCACAACAAACTTGGCGACGAAGATTGAAAACGCAATTGGGTGTTGTTCTAGTGCAAATACATTCAATATTTGACGAGAGATTCCGCTCAACTATTCAACATGGATGCACAGCAGTTCGCGAAATTACTCGAGTCTTTCAACAAAAGTCAGGAGATCCTACTTCAGCAGATCACCAAAACTTCACAAATACCCTCTACCAACAGCACTGGACATTTCCAAACACCAGTATCGAGTGTGTTAATACCGAATTTCGAAAATTTCAATTCGTCCAAAGGAAATTTCAAGATGTATCGACAGAGGTTCGGAAATTATTTGACAATGATAAGATACTTAGCAGCCAGATGCTTTTGAATTCAATTGGTTCTAGTCACTACCAGCTTATTGTTTCTCTTTTCTCTCCTAATGAACCTACAGACTATCCGTACGATGAACTATTTCAAAAATTGGAAAATCATTTATGCCCAAAGAAGAACGTGTTAGTAGCACAGCATCAATTCTTGTCCCTTTACCATCAAGATAATTATTCAATAGCGGATTTTATAGTTCTTTTGCGTCAGAATGTTAGTGATTGCAATTTTATATAACCTTGCAACTGTAGAAGTATTACTACCGATATGTTTTCAAGAGCACAGTTCATCAGAGGACTTAAAGATAATTCAATAAAAGAACAAATTCTACAGTCAAATGAAACATCTTTGGATGAAATATTAAAGAAATCTTCATCTATCGAAGCTGCCAAAATAGACAGTCGTTTGCAGAGTGCCAACCAACCATCAGTATCAGATTCATCAACTGCTTTAGATATAAACAAAATTTCTCGCTCTTCAAGAAGTGATGTTCAATTTTCTCATCGAAGAAATCGTTCCAAAAGCAAGAGACATGAATCAAGACATTGGCGACCGCGTTCAAAGTCACGCCTCAACTACAAACACCTAGGAATTGATAATTTATGCATTAGGTGTGCTTCAAATTCACACAGAGTCAAAGTTTGTCCTGTTAAACCTGACGAACTTCGCTGTACCTCATGTTCCTCAACAGGTCATGTACAACGAGTATGTATCAAAACACTCATGGCTTCAAAGAAAAAGTCAAGTAATAGTACGCATTCGGTTGAAGAATTTTCAAATTTTGAACAGGTTTTTGGTATCAATAACATTGTGGATGTTTATGAAAATAATAAGGTACCTGCGGATTCCTCAAAATACTTCGTCACTGTCAGTATTCAAGGTCTTCCACAGACATTTGAGGTTGATTCCGGAGCAGGTTTTACCCTTCTTCCCCGTTCATGTTATCAAAAATTGAAACTGAATATGCGCCTCTTCAGAAATCTAAATTGATATTCCGTTCTCATACAAAAAATCTCTTCACACCCGAATGAATGCTAGAAGTCAATGTTCAATATAAAGATAAAGTATCCACTGAAGAACTTTATGTTGTTAATGAGGACTATTCGCCATTATTAGGGCGTGTATGGATACTCAGGTATTGAATTGAGAGAATTGGATCAGGAAAACAGTATCAAAAACTTCATATATCCATTCGATAGAAGACATTTTTGACAAGTTCGCTTCAATATTCGAACAGAAGATTGGTTGTATCCCTGGAATCACGTGTTTTCTTCACTTGAGAGAAGGAGCCAAACCGATTTTCATCCGTGAACGTGATGTACCCTACGCTTTGAGAGCAGCAGTAGATGAAGAACTAGATTCGCTAGAAAGAGATGGTATAATCGGGAAAGCAAATCATAGTGATTGGGGTTCTCCATTGGTATGTGTCCCTAAGACCGGAAATAAAGTTAGACTATGCGTTGATTATAAAATTGGAGTTAATCCACAGTTACAATCTGCACATTATCCAATCCGTCGAATAGATGAAATTCCTAACAGTCTTCGAAATGCTTCATATTTCTGTTCTTTGGATCTGTTCAAAGCATATCTTCACGTGAAAATGGATGCAGATAGCGCAAAAATCCAGACTATATCGATACAATGTGGAACTTACACAATGGATCGTCTATCATTCGGAATCAAAACTGCACCGAGCGAATTCAACCGAATTCTAGATCAAATTCTCCATGGATTAGAAGGAACCTTATCCTACTTCGATGATATAATTGTGTTCGGAAAATCAAAGGAAGAATGCGAGATTAGGCTAAACAGATGCCTTTCACGACTTCAAAAGTATGACCTCCATCTTAATAAAGAAAAATGCAAATTTTTCAAGACAGACATTCAGTATCTTGGATATACAATTCGACAAAATCAAATTTTGAAGTCACCAATCAAAGTCAAGGCAATAGTAGATATGCCCAAACCTACGAATGCAGATGAAGTCAGAAGATTTCTTGGTATGGTTACGTACTATTCAAGATTCATACCAGATTGTTCAACAAAAACGTACCCACTGAGAAAAATACTGCAGAAAAATTCCAAATTCTATTGGACTCGGTCATGTAAAGCTTCTTTCGTAAAGGCTGAAGGAAGGAATTACCAGCGACAGGGTGCTCGTGCCTTTCGATCCAGAGCTACCGATTGTTCTCACATGTGATGCTAGCCCTACAGGTATCGCCATGGTTCTTTCACATATGGTAGACGAAAAAGAATGTTCGATAGCGTTCGCATCTCGTTCGCTAAAACCCGCTGAGAGAAACTATAGCCAGCTTGATAGAGAAGCCCTTGCGATCGTTTTCTCTGTAAGTATTTATATGGGCATCACATTCAACTCATCACTGACAATCAGCCTCTGATAAGAATCTTTCACCATTCTAATGAACTTCCAGCCATGACTTCGGCACGTCTTCTTCGATATGCCTCATTTCTATCAGGATTCGATTATGAAACTAAATTCAAGAAGGTTCTGATAACACTAATGTTGTTGTTTGTCGAGAGCACCAGTTGATTCGAACATTCAAACCATTGATATCTTCATAAATCAAGAAGTTTCCGATATCTGCTCATGTTCAGTGTTTCAAATTTTTTCCACGACTATTACTGCGGAGATCATTGTTCAAGAAACAGACAAGGATCCCGAACTCTCCAAACTCAAGAATGACTTACTCCGCAATAGCAATTGTGAAAATCAAGATTATACACTCGACGGTGGTGTATTATTCAAAGGACAAAGAGAATTAATTCCTCGCTCTCTTCAACAATTTGTATTGAAGGAACTACATAGCACACATATGGGTAGTACAAAAATGAAACAATCAGCACGAAGATATTGCACGTGGTCAGGTATCGATCGTGCAATTGAGGATCTTTCAAAATTATGTGAAACTTGTGCTGTCATCAAATCAAGTCCGCCTAAAGCACCAATACATCTGTGGGAGGAACCTGAACATAATTGGGATCGTGTCCACATCGATTATGCAGGTCCGTACGAAGGAAAACATTTGCTAATCTTAGTAGATGCAAAATCGAAATGGGTTGAGGTTCGTGTTTCAAATATAGCACCTACAAGCATAAAAACCATAGAACTACTCAAAATATCTTCTCGACACATGGATTCCCTAGAGTCTTGGTATCGGACAATGCCGCGATCTTTTTAAGTGAAATTTTCAAGAACTGGTGTTCTTCAAATGGAATTTTCCAAAAGTTTTCTGCACCAGGACACCCGCAAATCAATGGACTTGCGAAACGGAAAGTACGTACTCTCAAAAGTCGAATGAGCCACATACACTTCAGAAAAAACTGCAAGAAATCATGCAAATTTACAGACCAACACCGCTTGCGGAAGGAAAAACCCCTGCAGAATTGTACCTTGAAAGAAGTATTCGCACCAGGTTGGATACAATCAAGCCATTCCATGAGCAACAACATACTTCTCGACCAGTTGTAGGTTTACGTTCATTCAAAGTTGGAGATCGTATACAATCTCGATATTATACAAACAACAGGCCGACTTGGCGCTTTGGCGTAGTTTTGAAGAAATTTGGTTATTTGCATTACCTGATAGAGCTTGATAATGGCTATATTTATAAACGTCATATAGATCAACTCAGAAGCATCAAAGTTGTTCAGAAATCAGTATCATTTGCACCTGACACCAAGCCAACTGAAGAAGATACCCATGAACAAGACGACAGAAGTAAACAAGTGAACCTTCCAGAGTTGCAAAATATTTTGTTGCCTCCACAGCCAGAGCTACAGAATGTTTTGTTGCCTCCACCTGAAGTGCCAACGCCTGAACCTGAGCCTAAACCACCTGAACTCCATCAAACTCCAATTATTCCAACCTTCAGTGCAACGTCAGCCATTGAGACGTTCAGAACGGATTCGTCATCACCCTGAACATCTCAATAATTACATTTCAAACATACAAAGTTAGGTCTGAATTACGACCATGCATTTTCAGGTAACTTCAATACTTGTTTTTTGTCGTGTTTTCATTTACTTTCAATAGTGGGGGAGAATTACTGTGACTTATATATTTCAGTAGATACCTACCACTATTGCTTGAGCAGGCAGCACTGTTTCGACTGCAGGCAACATTGTTTTTGGATTACGATGAAAGGGAGAATAAAGGGACGTTTGTCAAAGTGTGGTTTCATTGCGGGCAATTATTCAAAAAGCCATTAAGAGCCACAACAATAGTGATGGGAACCAAAGGGTGAATTAGATTCGAAAAGACAATGTCATTTAGACATATGATAGACAGCGTTGAGGATTCTACACAATTCTCAGTGAAATTAGATACATGTCTGCTCGTTCAGTTCGAAATGTTACAAGAATTGGAATAAATTATATCAACAAGTTGTTTTTCTTCCTTAATTCCAACGTGGGAAATGGTGTAAGTACTTCAGATCAAATTTACTGTTGCTAGAATTAATATTGGTGAGGCGTTGGTCATTGAAATTGATTATATATATTAGAAAAAGGGGTGTTTCAACCGTAGTTGATAACCTGTTCATATGAAACAATAATGGTGGAAATACATTTCAAAAGGTGAAACATAGCAAAAAGAATTAGAATTCAGTATTGTGGATGTGTGCAGGGCGAGGACATCAGGCATACACTGATATCATTCTCAAAATAGTTTTTCAATAACACTTTATATACTCAATGGTGAAGTAAAAAGCCAAAAATTTCATTCATTATTCTCAATAGAAGCCATTTGACATATTGATATAGATATGAAGCCTTCCTCATGGTGATGATATACCGAGATCACTTGTTAAAAGTAATATTCGATGACTATGAATTACTACCATGTTTGAGGTATGTTTCGATGGTTGAGAAGTGATATTCAGATGGGTTTTCAGCAATATATGTGATACAAAAAATTCAATATCGGTGGAAATGTAGCTACATAGTTGAGAGTTGAGCCTTTGATAGGAGTACGATGCACCTTGTATAGTAATATATGTTTGTATTTGTTAGTTTTCGAAGAATTAAATTACGTTCAAGAACATTTTCGAATTCCGTTTGTCATTTGTTGATCGATTCATCAAATCTATATTGAATATTATGCCCCGATTCTTTCCTATCACCAGAGAAACTCCAATCAGATGAGGGAACATACGTGAGAGTGGCATGACTGCGATGGACCTCGCTGGACCAGAGAAAAATAACTTGATTGTAGAAGTACATGGATAATTTTTGGTTAGTTTTAGCTACTTATATGCCTACGATAACATATATGTATATTTTTGTGGTATATGAATGGTTTTCATGACGGATATATTCCCCTTGTATGCAATCATTTAAATTTCATGATGAACTTGCAAATAGTGGATGTACTGAATTACTCGCTGTGAATGAGAAAACTGTTTTGCTGAGACCATTGAGTGAACCTCATTGTTTACGAGAATAATATAAATGTTGTGGGGGTTGATTTGGCAATATATGAACATCAGCATTAACAAGTTGGTAGAAGATATTAGTTCACATATTTTTGCGTTTTTCTCCATACAGCAATGAAATATACAATAATAAAAATATAAATAAGAATTTCTTATGAATGTACTGAAACATGAGCCGGATGGAATCTAAACATAATTGCACTAATTGAGAATAATATGAGTCTTTTCATCCAAAAAACCTTCCTCAGTTCAGAAGATTTATACAGCCAGACTCTATACAGATTTATGAATTCTTAGGTTTGGAAAAAACACATGAAGGAGCGGTGTTAAACAAACTCTCGATCGATGCATGGATATAAATATGGAATGGTGTAAGAACTCAAGTGAGATATGGAAACATACTTGAATTATGTATGTATATTCATAGGGAAAACTGTTGAAAATAGATCGATATTACTGATGTGATATATCATCTCAATTGAGCTTCGTAGTGATTCTCAGGCAATGTTGAGGGTTATTCCCCAATCCTCAATGAATTTGAATATATGTTTACTCGTTCAGCTCGAAATGTTACAAGAAAAGAAAGAACAAATGTGAAAAAATATGGTCTTTTCTGATTTTAACGACTGAAAATGTTAGAAGAACTTCAAGTTTTGCCAACTATTGTTACAATACATATTACTGATGCGTTACTTAATTAAAATAATTATAAAGATTAGCAAAATCATCCTGAACAGGGGCGTTTTAAATATTATCGTTTACGTAAACAATAATGGATATAGATGAGGTGGGAATGCAATTCACTGACGTAAAACATAGGAGGAGAGAACTATAATTCGGTATTGGAGACGTATGCAAGGTGAGAACAGACATGCTAATTTTTATTTGAAAAACATTTTTCATAAACAATGATGATGTAGAAAGGCAACCATTTACCAAATATCAATATATTTTCCATGAAAAGTAATTTTACCGAAATATCGATATACATATTTCACTTGAATCGCACATCATATACGAATTTCATATTCAAACCTCATGAGGTACATGCAAATTGTGAATATTATGAATGTACTCATTGTTTGGGAGAATAATACGATTATTGCGGAGCGGTAGATTCGGCAATATATAAACATCATCACTTCAGTATAAATATTATTTTACCCCCCTTTATGGTTTTTCCTATCTATCATTGAAAACCTTATGGGAATATCTTTTCAACATTAATGAAGGCTCGTGAATGTGTTACAACGAATAAAATTATAAAAAGAGAATGTATTATGAATGTACTGAACCATGAGCCAAATGAGATCTTAACAAAATCGAACTGATTGAAAGTAATATGAGACTTCCCATTCAAAACCTTACCCAATGTGATAAACACTCTATGAGGTTTCAGCACTGGGTTCAAATGATCTCTATAGCTATGAATTTGGGATTCAAAATACACATGGAGGAGCAGATCGGAAAAATTATCCCATTAAATCTATTTTTGTATTGAACGGGGTTATTTCGAGGAGAGTTTTCTAGGGAATATGTGATATTGGAGGCATCCTTGATTATATGGTACTGGATGTCCGATCAGAAGCAGTATGTAATGAACTGAATCTCCCTCAATCTTATCCATTTTCAATCGCAACCCTATTCTTTAATATTCAAGATATAAATATATTGATTACATTGATTAATAGTAATGGGATAAAAAAATCAGTTAGTTATTGAGAAATTAATTTCAAAATGCATCAAAGTGAAACATTTGTCGACTACATATAATATTACTACATCAATGGCTTGTAGATCAGAACGATGATATATGAAAATCATGAATTTGTTATTTGATAAACCCATTTGATGGGATGATGGGTAAGGAATTGGCAATTTTATTTTATGACTAGAACATTTCATTCTTCTTCATTACTTTATTGATTGATACATATCAATGTCGATTCTCTGCTTCTGTCACTCACATGAAGCTATGAAAATATTTTTTTTCTAGAATAATTGGGGAATATTACTTAAGAGGTGTATACATAACCAAATATGTTTTCATTTAATTATCGCGTACGAGGATCTAGTCCACATTCAGGTAAATAAACTTGAATACCAAATCAATTGTGAATTGTACTCCTTGTGCAACTGCCTCAAAGATTAAATTCAGTGAGAATACTGCACAAATTCCACAGATAATTACAGTGTTCAATGAATTAGTACTTCTCAGGTCTATTTCTCTCATAGAAATAGTTCTTAAAAGGTCTAATTCCATGGCGTTTCGGCAGAATCTCATCCCACATCCTCGGATGATATCTAGTTGATTCGAACCCGACTTATTTATACCCTTATATAAAGATCACTTTATCGCAAACAAATCCTTCCATGTTGAACACCATTAAGGTTCATTACCTCTGATTCTATAGATATCACCTATATTTTACTCCAGTATCATGTGAGCTCTGCAATTTGATCAACATAAAATCACACATCTTGAATCCCCCACTAATATTAAGTCGATAATCACACATTATTAATAATGTCAAAAAATGCGCAGTGTTTACTCACCTCAAAATGTATATCAAATCACTTATTTATGGAAAACTACATCCAAAACTTCAATATGATCTATCTGATTGTAGAAATCATATAGGAATCATTCCCAATTGCATCATAGTACAATTAATTATATATAAACATATAATTTCTACGGAGTAAAGAAACAACGTTAATGCTATAAATAGTTGTTTTTAACAGCCTCCAAACTCATTCTATGGATTCAAATTGTTGACATATCGAACAATATATGCAATGGATTGGATAGTTCACCATCCAACTCTCAATATCCTCAATAAAATCGATTGGTTATATAACTTTTGGTGAAATTTTATCGCTTTTGTCGACTTCATAAAGTTCACTTCAAAAGATGAATATGAATAACCTACATTGGATTTTGATAGATTTGCAGGCAAACTATCATGTCTTTTCGGGTATTTCTTCACGGGTATGTATATGTATTTCCAACCGTAATCAAGGCACAGTATACCTTGAGCAACTTGATGGAAGCTGATAATACAAGTGTTCAGTGCACTGAATTAGACGCTTTAATCAAGATATATGTCGAGCTTTGATGTATTATTTCACATATTATAATTGATCACTTCTAACACAACCCTTGCTCAATTTTTCACTTCTATAAATCTTCACAAGAGAATATCCCGCATACCACATAGTTCCATGAAATCATACAACTTATAATTATCTGATTAGCTTTCACAACATTATGGCTCAATATTCAATACACAGTTTGAAATCAATTCATCTTTGAGTGGATTGTTTCATCATTTCGATGTACATCTCCGAAACAAAAAAGTATGCTAATACATTACCATACATATTGGCAATATTTGAGAATCACAAATTAAATCACTATGTTGAGAGATATATTTCAATAATGCGGATGACATTCCGACTCCAACTGGTCCGCTTCCCTCCGTTTCCCCCCACTTTATTCGAATGAGATTGATATATGGTAATACATTCAACCATTTATACAACCGACACACAGGACAATTGGAATTTAAAGAGTCAAATTTCATGGGTTTGGACGACTACACGGCTCAGCAAGAAATATACCGTTGCGAGGTATGAGCAGTACTCCTATTGATGTTAAAAGGGCACACTATCGATGACAGTACCACACCACTATAAGTGATACATCGAGCATTCCATCGATGATGATAGAATTCAATAAAAGGATTGTACAAGAAGCGTCATGTGAAAAATGGAATGAAATATTTACAGGCGACGAAAGATCGGGGCGGGTTGAAAAATCACAACTACTCACACCTTAAATAGGCGCTAGTGATTTTATAACCCGCCCCGATCTTTCGTCACCTGTAAATATTTCATTCCATTTTTCACATGATGCTTCTTGTACAATCCTTTTATTGAATTCGTTCTATCATCGATGGAATGCTCGATGTATCACTTATAGTGGTGTGGTACTGTCCTCGATAGTGTGCGCTTTTAACATCAATAGGAATACTGCTCATACCTCGCAACGGTATATTTCCTATATTTCCTATATTTTCTTTAAAATCCAATTGTCCTGTATGTCGGTTGAATAAATGGTTGAATGTATTACTATATATCAATCTCATTCGAATAAAGTGGGGGAAAACGGATGGGAAGCGGACCAGTTGGAGTCGGAATGTAATCTGCATCATTGAAATATATCTCTCAACATAGTTATTCAATTTGTGATTCTCAAATATTGCCAATATGTATGGTAATGTATTAGCATATATTTTTTTGTTTCGGAGATGTACATCGAAATGATGAAACAATCCACTCAAAGATTAATTGATTTTAAACTGTGTATTGAAATATTGAGCCATAATGTTGTGAAAGCTAATCAGGATAATTATAAGTTGTAAGATTTCATGGAACTATGTGGTATGCGGGATATTCTCTTGTGAAGATTTATAGAAGTGAAAAATTGTAGCAAGGGTTGTGGTAGAAGTGATCAATTATAATATGTAAATAATAATCAAAGTCGACATATATCTTTTAATTGTGCACTGAACACTTGTATTATCAGCTTCCATCAAGTTGCTCAAGGTATACTGTGCCTTGATACGGTTGGAAATACATATATATACCCATGAAGAAATACCCGAAAACGACATGATAGTTTGCGTGCAAATCTATCAAAATCCAATGTAGGTTATTCATATTCATCTTTTTGAAGTCGACAAAAGCGATAAAGTACCACCAAAAGTTATATAACCAATCGATTTTATTAAGGATATTAAGAGATAGATGGTGAATTATCCAATCCATTGCATATATTGTTCGATATGTCAACAATTTGAATCCATAGAATGAGTTGAAAACAACTATTTATAGCATTAACGTTGTTTTTTTTACTCCGTGGAAATCAAGTTTACAACAAATGATTGAGTTATATATAATTAATTGTAATATGATGCAATTGGAAATGATTCCAATATGATTTCTACAATCAGATAGATCATATTGGAGTTTTGGATGTAGTTTTCCATAAATAAGTGATTTGACATACATTTTGAGTTGAGTAAACACTGCGCATTTTTTGACATTAATAATAATGTGTGATTATCGGCATAATATTAGTGGGGGATTCAAGATGTGTGATTTTATGTTAATCAAATTGCAGAGCTCACATGATACTGGAGTGAAATATAGGTGATATCTATAGAATTAGAGGTAATGATCCTTAAGGTGTTCAACATGGAACGATTTGTTTGCGATAAAGTTATCTTTGTATAAAGGTATAAATAAGTCGGGTTCGAATCAACTAGATATCATCCGAGGATGTGGGATGAGATTCTGCCGAAACGCCATGGACTAAGACCTTTTAAGGACTATTTCTACAATATATTAGGAGAGAAACAGACCTGAGAAGTACTAATCCATCGAACACTCAGTCTGCAATTATATGTGAAATTTGTCCAGTATTCTCACTGAATTTGATCTTCGAGGCAGTTGCACAATGAGTACGATTCACAATTGATTTGGTTATCAAGTTCTATTTACCTGAATGTGGACTAGATCCTCGTACGCGATAATTTGATGAAAACATATTTGGTTATGTATACACCTCTTAAGTAACCCAATTATTTTAGGAAAAAATATTTTCATAGTTCAGTAGTGAAGAAGCAAAAAAATTATCAATCAATATAGTAAGGAATGAGAAGAATGAAATATTCTAGTCATAAATAAAATTGCCAATTCCCTTACCCATCATCCCATCAAATGGGTTTATCAAATAACAAATTCATGATTTTTATATATCATCGTTCTGATCTACAAGCCATTGATGTAGTAAATATAATATGTAGTCGACAAATGTTTCACTTTGATGCATTTTGAAATATTTTTCTCAATAACTACTGATTTTTTATCCCTTCACTATTAATCAATTGAACATGTAATGATGATATATTTATATCTTGAATATTATAGAATAGGGTTGCGATTGAAAATGGATAGATGAGGGAGATCAGTTCATTACATACTGCTTCTGATCGGACATCCAGTACCATATAATCAAGGATGCCTCCAATATCACATATTCCCTAGAAAACTCTTTTCGAAATAACCCCGTTCAATACAAAAATAGATTTAATGGGATAATTTGTCTGATCTGCTCCTCCATGTGTATTTTAAATCCCAAATTCATGGCTCTAGAGATCATTTGAACCGAGTGCTGAAACCTCATAGAGTGTTTATCACATTGGTAAGGTTTTGAATGGGAAGACTCATATTACTTTCAATCAGTACGATTTTGTTAAGATCTCAGTTGGCTCATGGTTCAGTACATTCATAATACATTCTCTTCCTATAATTTCATTCGTTGTAACACATTTACGAGCCTTCATTAATGTTGGAAAGATATTCCCATAAGGTTTTCAATGATAGATAGGGAAAACCATAGAGGTGGGTAAAATAAATTTATACCAAAGTGATGATGTTTATATATTGCCGAATCTACCGCTCCACCATAATCGTATTATTCTCCTAAACAATGAGTACATTCATAATATTCACAATTTGCATGTACCTCATGAGGTTTGAATATGAAATTCGTATATGATGTGCGATTCAAGTGAAATATGTATATCGATATTCCGGTAAAATCACTTTTCTTGGAAAATATATTGATATTTGGTAAATGGTTGCCTTTCTACATCATCATTGATTATGAAAAATGTTTTTCGAATAAAAATAAGCATGCCTGTCCTCACCTTGCATACGTCTCCAATACCGAATTATAATTCTCTTTTTCTATGTTTTACGTCAGTGAATTGCATTCCCACCACATCTATATCCATTATTGTTTACGTAACCGATAATATTCAAAACACCCCTGTTCAGGATGATTTTGCTGATCTATATAATTATTTCAATTAAGTAACGCATCAGTAATATGTATTGTTACAATAGTTGGCAAAACTTGAAGTTTTTTTAACATTTTTAGTATTTAAAATCAGAAAAGACCATATTTTTTCACATTTGTTCTTTCTTCTCTTGTAACATTTCGAGCTGAACGAGTAAACATATATTCAAATTCATTGAGGATTGGAGAATAACCCCTCAACATTGCCTGAGAATCACTACGAAGCTCAATTGAGATGATATATCATATCAGTATTATCGATCTATTTTCATCAGTTTTCCCTATGAATATACAAACATAATTCAAGTATGTTTCCCTATCTCCACTTGAGTTCTAACACCATTCCATATTTATATCCATGCATCGATCGAGTTTGTTAACACCGCTCCTTCATGTGTATTTTCCAAACCAAAAATTCATAAATCTGTATAGAGTCTGGCTGTATAGATCTTCTGAACTGAGGAAGGTTTTTTGGATGAAAAGACTCATATTATTTTCAATTAGTGCAATTATGTTTAGATCCCATCCGGCTCATGTTTCACTACATTCATGAGAAATCCTTATTTATATTTCTATATTCCATTGCTGTATGGAGAAAAACGCAAAAGTATGTGAACTAATATATCTTACCAACTTGTTAATGCTGATGTTCATATATTGCCAAATCAACTCCCACAACATTTATATTATTCTCGTAAACAATGAGGTACACTCAATGGTCTCAGCATAACATTTTCTCATTCATAGCGAGTAATTCAGTACATCCACTATTTGCAAGTTCATCATGAAATTTAAATGATTGCATACAAGACCACAAAAATAGACATATATGTTATCGTAGGCATATAAGTAGCTAAAACTATCCAAAAATTATGCATGTACTTCTACAATCAAGTTATTTTTCTCTGGTCCAGCGAGTTCCATCGCAGTCATGCCACTCTCACGTATGTTCTCTCATCCGATTAGAGTTTCTCTGGTGGAAGGAAAGAATCGGGGCATAATATTCAATATAGATTTGATGAATCGATCAACAAATGGCAAACGAAATTCGAAAATGTTCTTGGACGTAATTTAATTCTTCGAAAACTAACAAATACAAACAAGGTGCATCGTACTTCTATCAAACGCTCAACTCTCAACTATGTAGCTACATTTCCACCGATATTGAATTTTTTGTATCACATATATTGCTAAAACCCATTTGAATATCACTTCTCAACCATCGAAACGTACCTCAAATATGTTAGTGATTCATAGTCTTCGAATATGACTTCTACCAAGTGATCTCGGTATATCATCACCATGAGGAAGGCATCATATCTATATCAATATGTCAAATGGCTTCTATTGAGAATAATGGATGAAATTTTTGGCTGTTTACTTCACCATTGAGTATAGAAAGTGTTATTGAAAAACTATGTTGAGAATGATATCAGTGTATGCCTGATGTCTTCGCCCTGCACACATCCACAATACAATTCTAATTCTTTTTGCTATGTTTCACCTTTGTGAAATGCATTTCCACCATTATTGTTTCATATGAACAAGGTTATCAACTACTGTTGAAACACTCCTTTTTCTAATCTATATAATCAATTTCAATGACTAACGCCTCACTAATGATAATTCTAGCAACAGTAAACTTGATTTGAAGTACTTACACCATTCCCCACGTTGGAATTAGGGAAGACAAACAACTTTTTGATATAATTTATTCCAATTCTTGTAACATTTCGAACTGAATGAGCAGACATGTATCTAATTTCACTGAGAATTGTGTAGAATCATCAACGCTGTTTGTCATATGTCTGAATGACATTGTCTTTTCGAATCTAATTCACCCTTTGGTTCCCATCACTATTTCCTGTGGATGAGGAAATACCACCAATTGCTAGGGGTTGATGTGTGGTGATATTGCAATTATGTCGATCGATTTGTGAACATGTTTGCCCCTCAGATTATACCTAAAGATTTGTGTATGTTGATCGACTCAATCATATTTTGTGGCATATTATAGCAGCTATTATAAAGAAAACATTCCCAAATATATATTTTCCATAAGAAACGAATTAATTAATGAATGTTTTATTCTACAACATTGTAGATTTGTGAATGATCTGGCTGATTCACATTCTGATAATCCCATTGGAACGATATAATATTGATAATTGAGATGTGGTCGCATTAATTTCATGATCGAGATTGGTTGGGGAATGTTTTTTTTTTTATGTATAATTCTCTCCATATGTGTTCTACCAAACACCAAAGTGTCTCGAATGAATTCTGCAATACTCGACAAGCGTTCAATCACGTAGATTATTTCCAATCATAGTTCACTGAAGCGATCTGAAGCAGATATTAACATTCAATTCTCAACAAACCTCTGTGAAATGCTTAATAAACAACCCCAAATACCACAACACAACTATTCGTTGTTCTCACTTCATTTATATGTATGGAAACATTATAGTACATTAAGCGACCGGTCCGTTATCATTCGTTAAATACTATATTTGTCACTCAACTGTCTGCACGTTTTTTCATGATGAACGTTTTCTATCACTACCAATCATTGAATCATTTCCATCAATGAGCTCTAAACCCCTGGAATATTACAATCTAGAGTGGAAAACTCTAAATGTAATACATCTGCAAGTCTAAAAGAATCATGGATCTTTTGAATGTATATGTAAAATCTATTATTGACATCTGAAAAGGATATAATTCATCCTGAAAAAGGGCCATATACTGTAGTCGATGATAACATATTCACAATATGAATCTATATAAGTGGACAGCAGTATCTATATAGCTTTCGATAGGGGGAATGTGAATAATCTGAAATACATGGCATTGAGAAAAATATCTTCATTTCAGAACTTTTCTATGAGACTGGTCTCTACTCATCACAATATATATGCTTTCCACAGATAAGGAAAGTTGTGAGTTGAATAAAAGTTAATGACATCCTACATATCCTTCAGTTTTTCAAGTTGCGTAACAATATTTTTCAAGGATCAGCTAGCTTATAAATATCAGCATGATATTCTCACCGTTCAATTCCCTTTGGAAAACGTGTTTTGAATCAGCGCAATGCGGCATTCACCCGCTTAGTTGAACTAGTTCAAGTATAATATTTCACTGGTTGAAAATTTCACTAGAATCGGGGCTAATGTAAGAATTTGACATATGTTTTCCTCTTGAAAAAGGACGTTTCAATTATGCTTATATGACATTGAGAAAGAGTGAACGTATAGTTGAAATGTGCAGAGTGAAGAAAGGAGAATGAGTGATGAACATATATATATATATATATATATATATATATATATATATATATATATATATATATATATATATATACACAGTGTGACCCATTTTTAATGGAAACACCCCCCTAAAATTTGAAGTTGTAAACAGATTTAAAAGGTCTAAAAATTTAAATTTAAATTTTTAAAACTAAAAGGTCTACCTTGGGACAAAATTTGAAATGTTTATTCCAATTTTCAGGGCATACTACGATATTTTTTCTTAGCCGAAAATCGAGATTTTTTATTAGCGATTTTTTTATTGAAAAAATCACTATGCCACTGGATTCAAGGTGCCTCTAAACAGATGTTACCAAAATTTCATGGAAAAATATTCATTATTAACAAAGTTATGACAACTCAAAAATTCGAAAACTCACACAGCTAACAGTCACAAAAAAACACCCTATATCAACAGATATAGCCATGAGAATATTTTTTTTATGATTTCAACAATGAAGTGCCGCCAGATGAAAAAAAAAACAAATAGCGTAAATTTTTTTAATGAAAATAACGGAATTACATTCAAGTTTTCACGCAAATTAACTAAAACTAAGACCTAATTGATTTTTCAATTTAAATCTTAGTTGCCATGGAAATGATATTACAGTTTGACACTTGTGAAAGATTCAAATGTACTATTGTCAACAATATTCACCTTACAATTCTTCGAATTATTTTGTGTCATGGCTGCAAGATTGAGCGTAAGAGAGAAAATTGAAATTGTACGCCTTTCGGGAGATGACGTTAGAAGTGCTAAAGAGGTTTGTAGAGTATTTAATGAGAGACATCCAGATCGTCCTCGTATTAGCTGCGGTACGGTAAATAAAATAAATAGAATATTCAATGAAACTGGTGCAGTATCAAAAATAATGTTAAAAAGTTATCCTGTACAAAGACGAAACAGGAATGACAGGAATGATCAAATCATTTTAGATTATTTCGGAAGTAATCCTAATGCCAGTATAAGGAATGCCACCTTAGATTTGAATATTCCACGAGAAACTATTCGGAAATGTCTCAAGGCAAAGAATATTAAACCTTTCAAGCCAACATTTTTACATACACTGCAAGAAGGCGACGAAGCAAGACGTCTGGAATATTGTTTATGGGCCCCAGGGGAATATTTAAACAATATAAATTTCCTACAAAATATTTTATATACCGACGAAGCCACTTTCACTACAAATGGAGTAGTGTCATCACAGAATTGTCGCTATTGGGCAGCAAATAATCCTAACTGGGTAATAAACTGTAAAAGCCAGTATTCCCAAAAAATCAACGTCTGGTGTGGGATATTGAACGAACGAATTATTGGTCCTTTCTTTTTTGAGGAAAACATTAATGCGCAGAGGATTCTAGAATTTTTAAACACAGAGTTTTGGGATGCTATTCGCGAGCTGCCAATCGATGAACGATCAAATTCAATTGTCCAGTTAGATGAGTGTTCAGTTCATTATGCCAGAGCTGTGAGGCAATGGCTTAACGAACATTTTCCAAACCGATGGATAGGCCGTGGTAGTCCTTTATAGAGTGGCCACCCAGATCTCCAGACCTCACAGTTTTGGACTTTTTTCTCTGGGGACTTCTCACATAAAAGGTTTACAAAAACCGCTCAAGAGATAGAAATGAACTTTGTGCAAGAATTCGACAGGTATGTGCAGATATTACCCCACAAGAACTAAGGAACGTAATCAGAAACATTCGTAAGCGCTACGACAAATGTATCGAAATACGTGTTGGATTAGTAGAGGCTACTAGAATATAGTTCGAATTAATTGTTGCACTGAAACGAAACATTTCAATGATTAGTTTTCATAGTTACGTTAATTAAAAATTTTTCCTTCATTATTAGTTGGATTGTGTGAATGTAATTCCGTTATTTTCATTAAAAAAATTTACGCTATTTGTTTTTTTTTTCATCTGGCGGCACTTTATTGTTGAAATCATAAAAAAATATTCTCATGGCTATTACTGTTGATATAGGGTGTTTTTTGTGACTGTGTGAGTTTTCGAATTTTTGAGTTGTCATAACTTTGTTATTAATGAATATTTTTTCATGAAATTTTGGTCACACTTGTTTAGAGGCACTCTGAATCCAGTGGCGTAGTGATTTTTTCAATAAAAAAATTGTTAATAAAAAATCTCGATTTTCGACTAAGAAAAAATATCGTAGTATGCCCTGAAAATTGGAATAAACATTTCAAATTTTGTCCCAAAGTAGACCTTCTGGTAAAAAACTATTACAATCTGTTTACACCTTCAAATTTTAGGGGGGTGTTTCCATTAAAAATGGGTCACACTGTATATATATATATATATATATATATATATTCAATACCCTTCAATATATGCTATTACCTGAGTTCTACTACTTCCATTGAATTTCCTACCATATTACATTTTTCTATGAGGCAAATGTGTAATGAATATATGATCTAATGCCAGAGTTCTACTACTTCCATTGAATCACCTTCCATGTTACATTTTTTCATCAGAAGCAATTAATTTATTCATGGATTCTCTTACATTATTTTCATAATAATATCATCATTTTCACAATCGAGAGCTGTGGAAGTTATTGTTTGCCAGGGTATAATTCTTTCTCTCTCCAATCGGGTATCTCGAGAGCATGAAAAATCCTAAATATGTTCATGGTAACTATCTGCAGCAAATTTTCATATTTTCATGATATGTAAGCGAGTAACGTTCTACTCTAACTCATTTCTTGTCGACTACATCTCATTTCAATGTCCTATAATCACCATCGGAAATTTGTTAACAACAATATTAGTATTTATATCCATAAAACTGTTTTATTCTGCATCAACCTTTGGTAAATAACTTTAAATATTTTGCCCTAGTCACCATTGCCCGAGTTCTACCACTTCCGTTGAATCATCCATTCAAGTTAACATTATGTTGTTCCAAGTTATCACTTCATTTATTGGTACAACCCCACTTTCATTGTTGCAAAATTCAAAAAACTTCTCCAAAAGTGCAAAAGTTATGTTTTCGGTGTTTCAATCGTTCTCCTTTCATATGTCAGATTGACAAATAAGAATCAAATAGTTCAAGAGCACGCAAACATATATTACCAATCATAGCTTACCGTAGCGATATGAATCACATACACCTCATTTCCATGGTATATCTATCGAATGCACACACACCTCAAGGAACCTGCGTTATACTCTTCACTTTATCGTCAGTTACAGACCATTTCAATGTCATTAATACTATTGGAAATGTGCATGTCATTTGATTATTCACATGTATATAACTTTTCTTATATTTGCATCCACCTGCGAGTGATCTCTGTATATCATTTACAAATACCAAGCTAGTTAAAGATTGATCCATGGATTCCATGAAAATCATTCACAAATGTTATACTCCATCCACTATTGTAGATTGAAAGCTCATCAATCCAATTCTCCCAGTATGCGTTTTTCAGGTACATATGTAAAGGAATATTCGAAAAATATGGAATTTTCATCTCACCAAACTGTCTGTTGCTGTCTGCAATGTCATCAATATATTTTTGGATGATTCATTTGGAAGAATTGTAGAAAACTTGACTTTATTTTCATTGACATCCTTTTTTCTTTTTTCTGTCTCTCTGACTTAAAATAATCATTATACATGATCAATAATGAAATTGAACTAACATAAGAACTCTAATAAAACTCAATCAGGTAACAGGTATCACTGCCTGGTCAATGAAAACCCGCCCACTGCCCAAAAGTGTAATATATCATCAATGAATATCTAGCAGTATTCGTATGTAATACCATACTTCAAAAACAAAGTCCGCTATTACAGTCTTAATGCGCCTCACATCAACCTCAATTATGTACGACCCCAGGTCCTTATCATATCTGTGAAAATATATTTGAAAAATGTATGACATTCATTTTCGAACTACGCGTTCTCATGTTTTACTTTGAGCAACAATCAACTATCGAATACTATCATATCCATTTCAAATTAATTTCTCTAATTCCTCCAATCATTCCAGTAATGCCCAAACCAATTCAATATTTTTCCATATGTCAAATATCTAAGAATATTTTGAACCAAATCTTTACATCAACCAGCAAACAATAATATTACCATAACTAAGCTTCCGATCACTTCAACTCCTACAAGCGCTCGAGTCATCTCAAAAAATTTTGTTTTTGTGTAAATCTGAACCCTATATCAATCAACAATCAATAATTCACCATTATTAAGCATCAGTTTGATTCATCCAATCGTTCGATTGATGTTCAAACATATGCTTTTCAAATACGAAGAATGAATTTACCGGTTCTACACTAATCGGTAATGAATATTATCATAATCTTTCACTAATCTTTTCATCGAGAATCAATAATAATTAGAAGTGGTCTTTATATTTTATTTTGATGTCTCATGCATTTCCTCACACCATATACCCCCGATCAACCATTGAACTCCATCACTTTTAGTCTCTGCGAGGCTTAGATATACATTCATTTCAAATACCTCAATCCCCCATTCCTCCAATGATTCGTGAAATATCAACCCAATTCAATATATTTTCCCATGTTCAATATCAGAGAAACCGACAAACAATCAATAATTTACCATTCTAAACTTTATCCGTTCATTCTCCCCCTTCGCTCGAGTCTTAAAAAACTTCAATATTTTGGGTCGAAACAAATTTCCCAAAAATCAATCAACAATCAAAGGAACCAATATTGATTCTTCAATTGTTCGATAAATGTCCAAACTAACTACATATGCTTGGTGTTGAATAAACCGAATCCATACACCAGTCAATAATAATTGCTACCATTAATTAAACTTCATCGATCCTCCGACTAAATCCTCAACCCAAAAAAAAGCCCATATCAACTTCATATTTTTATCGAACCGAACCATACATCATCCGGCAATCAATAATAGCAACATCATTAAGCACCATTTATTTCTCCCTCGAGGAATATGAGATCATTTCTTCTTTTAATTATTATAATTTCATCCTCATCCCAATTTTCCCAATCTTAAAAGTCAAACATCTGCATATATATCTTTTCCAGATCCACCAAAATTCAATTGAATACCGGACCGAAACCCACAATCAAAAGTGTCATTATTATGTTTCAATGTAATTCTCATAATCGTGAAAAGCCCGAACCAACTTCTTTATTTTTTTGTGACAAATATCAAATCCCTTGTCAATCAACAATCGTCATATTACCATTAATGGGTTTTCTGAATCAAAATCTAATTCCTACAATGGGGAATTTTGAGATCAAATTCAATTTGCGTAAAATGCTTGAGAATACAATATACCGAATACATATGCTAATCATCCATGAATATCATTATAATTAACCATCATCCTATCGACTCAAATTCTTTGATTTCAATGTGCGTTATCAATAGTAATCAGATAATCAGCGGGTACCGAAGGTCGGGTTCGGACCCTTCCACGCGGCGCGGTGGTCCGAACACCGCAGGCCTTGACGTGAACACGCTGGGGATTTCGGACAAAATTACCAGCGGATCTTAGAAATCCTTATAAGATTAACATGGGAAAACGGGTGTTTTGTCCCCAGAACCGGGCTGCACAACTACTTAGAAAAATGCTTTAGTAATATATCTTAAGATATCTAGTTATTTGAAACAATGTATCATACAAGATGTTAATTTTCACATTATGAAATTAAATGATTGTTATTATAACACCCTCTGGTTTTGGATGTATTTCTAAAATTGATAGGCTAAGGTTTTTTTTATAAAAATAATCTCACTGATGTTACGTAGTAATTAAAGTATACGGGTATTCAAATTTAAACTCATGTCCTTTAAGAGGTTTGTTGCTGTTGCAGTTCTTTCGTTTCCGTTTATATTTTTTATCCTCGCAATTACGTTTTTTGTTGTGTCCCAAACTATTTTAACCTATTCAAATGTGTTTTCAGTTTTTTATAAATAAATTAAATAATTTCAAAGGATGGCAACAATGAAATAGTGTCTTATTCTTCAACCCAATACCCACTACCCCGACTACTGGAAATTAACCAATAGGGACGAAATAAACAAAATTATAAAGACTTTTGCATCGATTATCGATAAGAATCGGAAAACAAAAAATGGCTGACGATAAGTGCGCCAAAAAAAACTCCTAGGGTTAAATTTCGAATTCCAAGCACCTTTGAAATCAAAATTGAATAAATACATTTTCTCCTTACGATATCGAACATTCTCGTTAGAACTTCACTGTCGAAAGCTCAAGTCGTTTTCAACTACATAAACCGGCTGAAAAGTTATCTAGACGACCTACCTTCATTGAAATTGGATGATCTATGATAAATGGACGGCCGAAATGGCGTTTGTTTCGCATAATGAAAATTTAAATTTTATGGTCGACATCGACAGTTTTTTAAATTTTTTTGGACTCGTCCGCTGAAATCAAAACGGGTGAGGATATAAAAAATTTTTTTTAAAAATCTTGAGCAACGAGACGATGTCAAAATTTTCAACTGATACTGTATTTTACAATGCCAAATTCCAAAGTTGGTTGAAAAAAAATTAATCACAATAATACGGTGATGGAAGCTGCCATAGCTGTGGGTTAAACGTTATCCGCACGGGGTAAATACTTTAGTTTGAACGTTACATACAAATGGATAGACATACTGCTGAAAATCACGAAAAAAAACAATGACACGAACATAGAAAAAACAAGTGTTAAACAAGAAGTGAACGAAAAAAAAATCCTACGTCAATTTATGCAACGTTGGGGAAAAAACTCAATTTTGAAAATTAAAATGCGTGACATTGTTCGCATTTCCAAGGCAAGCATATTTTCCGAAAAAGGTTAATTGGCGACAAAATAATTCCAAATTAAAGTTCAAATGGGTTATCCAAATACGTATATGCTTGAAGAAATATGGTACCCCCCCCTCAAGGAGGTTTTACGAACTGGAATTAAAAAAACAACAGTCTGCGACAACTGGCGTGTCTGGCGTGGGGTGATGGTGAGGAGGAAACGATAAAATACATTTGGCGCCAACGGGGCGTCGGGGCAGCGTCCGTCACCATGACCAAACAGTGGTTACTGTTCGAGTGATATTCAATTATAACAAATCCCTTCCCTTTCACGCAATCCCCGAACACTATGATCGTAGAATCGATGAAATTTTGGAGACGTACGTCGTTTTCCTGACTGGATATGTGCTGAAATTCGATTTCACCTGCGAAAGTCCGTTTCCAGTCAGGAAGATATCGTCAAGGGGCCCCTCCCCCCGAACAATTGTGAACCTTATAGATACTTCTTTTGAGCCCCTAATCAACTATCCTTCCGCCCAAAAGGAAGATGAAAAAGACATGTGGGGACTTCTGCAAAGCCCGCGAATAGAAGTGGATACAAGGGGAAAAAAAACAGGGGGTTTTTTCCCACTCAACCGGACAAAGAAAGTTAAAGGGGTCCCGGAACTTGGTGTCCAATGAATGGCCTCTAGTACAAAAATTTTGTTATTATAAGGGTATAAATACGTTTTCTTCGTCAACCACAGAAAGTTTCGGGGAAAAAGGAACATTTCAAAACTGGGGAAATCTCAAGACTGGTTTAACTTAAAGTACCCTCCTTTCATCCTGTATTTGACAAAAGGGAAATTTTATAGCGCTTTTGAATATATCGGTGGGTCCAGATTCCCAAAACCTGTTCAAATAGTGGAAACCCAAATTTAGGATTAATTTTCGAAAATCCCAAGTTGAGAATTCTGAAGTTTTAAACCCATTTATGTAATTCAAACCCTGCAGACCTAAGGGTTTTTGGTTTGTGTGCCTAAACAAATTGTCCAAAAGGGGTCGCCACCCAAAAATATATAACATTGTTCAAAGGCGTGGGGCCGGGGTTTTTTTTTGTCATTTGGTGGGAAATGATCTCGTAGCAGAATGAAAATTTTTTCCCTAAGTGTGTTTAAATTTGATATTTTGAAAGATTCAGGGTTATGGGCCAAAAAAAGAAATCCCTTGCCTTGGATTTGAATTTGACTACATTTTATTATATCCGTTGAGGCCCTTTGGTTTAAATCTCAAAAAATGTCGAACAAATCTGGTTGGGGAAATTTGGATAACATCATTTAAATCATTTTTGTTTTTATGCGTCAAATAGCCCTCAATTTGTGTTTGACTTCTCTCCCAAAAACACGTGATGTGGTAAAAAATTTTTTTGAAACCCCCTCCCCTTTTTGGGGGAAATTTACCGTGCTTCAAGATCGTATTTCGTGAGGGCCTTTTTGAAATTGTAAAATTGAAATTTTTGAGGACCCGGGGTTTTTGGGGGCCTTTTTCTTCTTATATAAACCCCAAATTCAATGGTGGGCATCAAAA
>JAFIRS010005550.1:0-54542 GCA_018342105.1 Gonioctena quinquepunctata
TATATATATATATATATATATATATATATATATATATATATATATATATATATATATATATATATATAGTGAAAGAGTCGTTGCTGACTAGTTAGGTCAAACAAATTGATTATTGGGGTATGCAGCAAAGAAAAGTGTACTCTTCAAAGTTTGTCCAAACTTTCGGAATGTTTTATTTCCATCATCAGGGATACAATGAAGAATTGAACAAAATTAGTGTGTCATTCGAACCCTTAGGTACTAATAACACATCTTTGTTGAGATTAGTTTCTATTTTTGTTCATGAATGTTCTTCATGTAAGTACGGTGAAATATAAGTTATGACTTTGAAGTTGGCAACTCATGTTTTAAATCGTCAAATGATTATACACAACAAAATTCTTTGAACAGTTACTAATTAAAATATTAAAAATATAAATTCTGAAACATGTGTGCCTTGAGAAATTACAATAGGTTATAATTGGTGGGAAAATTATTTATTCACTTGTCATCTGCTTTGACAGTCACTGGTACCAACTGAGGGTAGTACCAACTGATATGAATTGGTGTGCCATTATTGGCAAAAGTATTATAGTAATTTTCTTGTTAGTACCAACTGAAGGTTGGGCCAACTTGAAATATATTAATAACTAGTAATGAGATCCGATTGATTTGAGGTTCGAATAACACACTAATTTTGTTCAATTCTTCATTGTAGTATCCTGATGATGGAAATAAAACATTCCAGCTTGGACAAACTTTAAAAGTACACTTTTTCTTTTGCTGCATACCCCAATAATCAATTTGTTTACATATATATATATATATATATATATATATATATATTAAAAAAAAATAAGGGTACTTCATTGACAAACATTGATCATCTAACATATTATATCATGAAAGAATAACAATGACTCAACAATTATATAAAAAAACCTTCTCGTTTGTTAGTCGCTTGCCCACGTCACCCCATTTTCCATTTTGTGTCGAACTCTACACTGAATACAATAATACCGATAAAGTGATTAATAATATGAGTGGCTGGTGGCCCTCAGCTAAAGTGCTCAAGTCTCAAGGAAAACGAAACGGACAGCAGCTAGCGACGCGAACGTGATGTTCTTATGATTTATAGAGCCTAGAGCCGTTGGAGGTTGTTGGTGAAGCATGCTAGGATGCGGGATGCATTGGACAGGCGTATAAAAGTTTAGACTCCAGACTTGCGTCTTGTAGTTCGTTGCATATTGCATAATAGAGTACTTGAAAACATGTAGTCACATGAGAGACGCGGGTATCGGATACTTTTACCTGATATGTACAGGTACGAGTACCGAATATTTTATTGAAAATGTACCGGGTATCGGGCACATAGTACCAGAAATGTACTTAAGAGTACAGTAATTCGAGTAATTGTACTGAGTACGCCCAGCTCTGCATACATACATCTGGAATCACGGTGAATGTATCCACTAAGAGTATGAGAGAAATACTTTGATACTGAACAAACAAATGAACTTAATAAACCATAAACTCAGCGATGGAGCCTGCAAACATTGAAGAAATGTAGAAACATTTCAAAATTCTACTGAAATAAGCATTTGCAATTCAGAATACTGAAAAATGAAGACCAAACAAATGAACTTAATAAACCATAAACTCAGCGATGGAGCCTGCAAACATTGAAGAAATGTAGAAAATTTCAAAATTCTACTGAAATAAGCATATGGTAATATATTATGAAAGAGTTGAAAAACACAATTAATTTGATGAAGATTGCCAGAATATCACGGATCAACGAAAATGAACGTACCAAAGGGAACAACAGATAAACCAAAGGAGCTAAGAGAATACATTATACAAACAATAATAAAAAAAATACATAAAAACAAAAAAAAGCGATTAGAGAATGAAGTGCTCGAATATATAGAAAGGTTTAGAATCCCAAACTTTTTAACAAAAATTTAAACCGACGAAATACGGAACTGAGAAATAAAAAATAAAATAAACCTTCTTAGTCTCAATAACTGAGCTCCTAAACTAATGTAAGTAACTAATTTTGAGTTGGCACCAAACAAACAATCAACAAAGATCATTAAATTACTTCAAAAAAGTTATCAGAATGTCACCGCCCAACTCGATGCCATCATTTTACGTCTTACCTAATTCATTTGCTTGTTTGTTTGACGCCGACTCAAAATCAGTTACTTACATTAGTTTAGGAGCTCAGTTATTGAGACTAAGAAGGTTTATTTTATTATTTCAGTTCCGTATTTCATCGGTTTATCTTTGTCAAAATTTTATTTCGTCGGTTGATAAGGAAAGGCATAAAATGGAATCGAGTTGGGCGGTGACATTCTGATAATTTTTTTGAAGTAATTCAATGATCTTCGTTGATTGCTTTTTTGGCGCCGACTCAAAATTGGTTAGTTCAGGAGCTTAGTTATTCAGACCAAGAAGATTTATTTCATTCTTTACTTTTCAGTTCCGTATTTCGTCGGTTTTAATTTTTTGTTAAAAAGTTTTTATTTTTCAATTTTTTTTAGCTGAAATCTTGTAATTACCAACTGCTTGTTTTTTTTATTACTTCCAAAATACTTACTTACCCACTTACTTCAACTATCACCAGTTAAATGATATGATTATATACTTTTACTATTTGTTGTAATATAAATTATTTTTGTTGTTCTTGTTAGTTTATTTCATCACTTTGTATATCATTCCATCCTCTCATAGAATATAATGATTGTGATAATGACACTAGCGATCTGTCATTGTCAACTACATATGTGTGCCAATGTTCACAAGTGAAAAATCAATTATCCCCCATTTTTATACCCGTAAGGGTGGATAATTCCATTCGAAATCCAAATACGATCAACTATGGGTATACCCTATCTGATAAAAGGAGAATCACCCAAAACGAAGATCCCAGTACAAAGTTATGCCTGATAGAATCGGTAAACGGACCAGAATTCAGAGGGTGAGTGATCAATATTCTTCATTTTGCTACCCTCAGGGGTGGCTTTCGTCTTTGAATCCGAATAGGACCAACTTCAGTACACCTATCCACTGAATAAAAATTATCGGAATCGGATGCCTCAGTAGAAAGTTATGGGTGATCATACATGAAAAAATGATAAAAAAAAAAAATATACGCGTCGACTAGAACCTCCTCCTTCTTGGTATCGTCGGTTAAAAATGAATGAACATGTTCTGCCGACATATAAGCAACATGAGAAAATAATTCAATTCAAAAAGGGAATATGTAGAAGAGTTGATATTACCAACCCAAAAATGGTGCGGCCATCTACCTGGGATTTCAGAAATCAATTTTGGTTCTGAAAAGGCCATCAATCAAGCCAACGAATATTGTGTCAGAAAAATAGGATATTTATTCATTGGAGAATTCAAACAGCATTTCTGTTTTTCTAAACCTCAAACTCTACAATCAGAAATTGGAGAAGACAAGAGTTCTAGCTCAAAAAAAAGATTCCATTTTGGTATAAACCTTAAATTTTTCAATCAAAAGTTGGTGAAGGATCCAAATCTCCTTGAATTATTCCCAATATTACTATGTAATCTGACTCAAATCAAAAGGAAGAAGTATAACCAATACACAATGACACAATAGACTCAAATTTGGGTTCCAAACCTAATATCACTTGAAAGAATAATATCTTATATTTAACTTTAAAATCCAGAAAAGTCAAAATACAACGATGTTCTGTTTGTCAGCGGAAGAAAAACTCAAATAGTATCTTATTAAAAAAAAAAAATTTGATTCTCATAAATGGTATTTCACAGCGATTTTTCATTTGTGTGTACATCTTAGAGAAAAAAGAAGTAAGTTATAGAGCTCTTGAAGCTTCATCAAGAGACTTATAGTTTGCTAATATTGGTATAAAAATGAAAGGTTTGGATTTTTTTTTATCTTCCAACAGCCACCATTTTGAAACTACTGGACCTATTTGGCCCATCTTCAAACTTATCTGAGGCATTAATGAAAAATATGTTTTTGTCCAATTTCGTTCTATACGCTTGAAAAATTTTGACAAATTAAATTTCGTTATATCCTATATATATATATATATATATATATATATATATATATATATATATATATATATATAAACAGTGGGGAATAACGGGGATCTTCAGTCAGCACAAGTTTTTCATAGTTCAACACTTGTGCTGACTGAAGATCCCCGTTATTCCCCACTGTTCATACCAATTTTCAGTCGTTATTTCTAAATTTATATAAATAAATATATATATATATATATATATATATATATATATATATATATATATATATATATATATATATATATATATATATATATATATATATATATATATATATGGATATCCCAAATTTAAATAAATTACCTTCAAAACTAAAGGAGATACGGGGGGTGTACCATGATTCTGTTATATATATATATATATATATATATATATATATATATATATTTATATATATACTGTGTGTAACAGGATCATGGTACCCGTATCTCTAGTTTAAATAATTGATTGAAATTTGAATATCTATAAACATAATGAGCGGCACTTTTGACCAACAAATGATTTTTTTTAATTCCGGTTTCGCCGGAAGTGATACCAACTTTCGATTTTTAAAGTCAACACCCTGTATATCATTACATTTCTGAAATCTGCATAATTTTCTGAATCCAATGATATCACATAAGTGACATTTCAAACGTCAATATTTTTGATAATTCAATTTTTAGTTTTTCATTTAAGTGTGCCATGATGGTTCCGATTCATTCCAATTCACCCGTCTGATGCTAGAAAAATCGAAATCCCGTCAAAAATACTAAATTGCGCTTTTTATGAGCACATAAAGTTAATCGTAATCGATTTTGGGGTAGAACTCAATTTTTTCAAATGGTATTGGTACCGTGGTACCATTTATTAGTACTATTAATAAGGAATTTATTCATACCTGCTAATAAAATGTGCGATAAATACAATCAAAATTACAGCTAAAAGAAAATAAGATAATACAATTACTTTGTTCTAATTTAATGCTAAGAAGTTACTAAGGTGGCTTTGAAATACAAAAAATGAACACAAAACATTACAACAATTGTTCAAAATGCTGTCCATTAACGTCAATGCACTTCTGAACTCGCATAGCTGTTTCTTGAAGAACGTTCGCTAATTGCTGGGCCGTTATACTATTAATTGCGCGTCTTACTCGCAACTCCAGGTCTTCGCGGGTTGTAACAACGGTTGCATACAAAATGTTTTTTAAATGGCACAAACAAAGAAATCCAGAGGTGTCAAATCAGGTGACCTTGGAGGCCATCGCACAGGACCATTTGTCGAATTTACGGTTTCTTGGAATGCCTGTTGAAGGTAATCAGTTACTATTCTTGAACTATGGGGAGGAGCTCCATCTTGTTGGAAATACATTTCCTGCCGTAGATGGACAGGTAATTCAGTTAACCTGTCCTCAATTTCATTGTGCAGAAATCCTAAGTATCTATCTCCAGTCAAGCGTCCTGCAAATATTATTGGACCAATGATTCTACGACAGAGTATTCCAAGTCAAACATTGAAACCGAACCGCACTTGAAAGTTACCCTCCCTCAATAAATTTTGATTTTCTTGTAACCAATACCTTGTATTTTGTCGGTTAAATAATCCCATATTTGTAAACCTAGACTCGTACGAAATAAAATCATTCCCAAAAAAGCATTATTCTGCAAGATCCAATTGCAATATTCCATCCTACGTTCATTATCATTTCCGTACAGGTGCTGGTGCAATTGATATTTGAAAGATTTATAATTATGTTTGTGCAAGATTCGGCTTAACGTTTGGTGACTAATTTCCTGTTCAAACCCAATTTGCTTTAAAGAAACAGTCTTATCAACTTCTATTCGAGCTAAAACATTAATTTCCGTTCCTTCGTCAATGATAACCTTTTCTTCGGGATCATGGTTAGGCTCTCTTCGGAATTGATTTTCAAAACGATTAAAATAATTTCTAGCTGGACATTGTCTATCAGGATATCGGTTGGCATAAAGGTTTCTAGCCGCAACGGCATTTTTTCTACATTCCCCATAAATAATTAACATGTCCACTTTTTCATCCCTTGTATAAATGTGGGGCATTTTGAATAAAAATAACAACAAATGTGAAGACTTTTCCAATACACAATAAAAACTCCGATAACCCAATACCTATTTATTTGACAATCTGAATAAATAATTTCATTGTTTTCAAAGCCTCCTTAGTAACTGATTACCTTCAACAGGCATTCAAAGCTATGCGAGTTCAGAAGTGCACTAACGTTAATGGACAGCATTTCGAACAATTGTTGTAATGTTTTGTGTTCATTTTTTGTATTTCAAAGCCACCTTAGTAACTTCTTAGCATTGAATTAGAACAAAGTAATTGTATTATCTTATTTTCTTTTAGCTGTAATTTTGATTGTATTTATCGCACATTTTATTAGCAGGTATGAATGAATTCCTTATCAATAGTACTAATAAATGGTACCCCGCTACCAATATGGTTCCCATTTGAAAAAAATGAGTTTAAAAACGCAATTTAGTATTTTTGACGGGATTTCGATTATTCTAGCATTAGACGGGTGAATTGGAATAAATCGGAACCATCATGGCACACTTAAATGGAAAACTAAAAATTGAATTATCAAAAATATTGACGTTTGAAATGTCACTTATGTGGTATCATTCAGATTCAGAAAATTATGCAGATTTCAGAAATGTAATAATATGCAGGGTGTTCTATTCAAAAATCCAAAGTGAAAAAAAAAATATTTGTGGGTCAAAAAGTGCCGGTCATTATGTATATGGGATATCTCAAATATCAATCAATTACCTCCAAAACTAAAGGAGATACGGGGGTGTACCATGATCCTGTTATATGAAAAGAAAGCGAGATTTGTACGAATCCAAAAAAGCCACCATCCGCCTACAGCTGTTTCATGGTTTCCCAATCATCAGGACGACTTGTGGTCTTTCTTGAATTCGTACCATATCTCTCTAGTGCTAATACCTACCGGCAAGTACAAAAATGTGAAATGCACGAAATCATAGATGAGACACCCATGAGTTGTGTCTAAGCTTGACCCCACGAATCATAGGTGTATCATCAATGATTTCGTGCATTTCTATATATATATATATATATATATATATATATATATATATATATATATATATATATATATATATATATATATATATATATATATATATATACTATATAGACCAACTCAGCTTCCGTTTCATACTCGGCCCACCAAGCATCCACGTGTTTATACAAAGCAAACAGTTAATAGCCCACTCAGCCTCCGCCACTATCTCAGGCTAGTTAGTCTCCTCTGTATATGTTACATACGTTTTTTGGGAGTTTATGTAACTTGGCCTCCTTTTGAAGCTATTGTATATTTACTGGGCCTCCTGACACTGTTGCCAATTCCTCAGTCAATATTCAATTCCACAGCATGATAACAAATCACACGGCCTGTTGAAAAGTTTATCCGGTAGTTGAAAGTTTGAATTTTGCTTCATACTCTGAAATGAAATTTATTTCAGTAGTATCGTATAACGAGAATATATAATCTACCTTCGATCATTCTGAAAATATTCAAGGAATAGTGGCTTAGAAGAGTTCCTAAAAATTATACTAGACAATAAGTATTCCATGATGAAAGCAGTAAACTATATCGGGTATATTTTGTGCTTATTAGTCTTCATTAATAGTAAAAATTCCCGATTCAAATTATAACGTTCCACGATCTTCCACTACGGTTGACCACTCTTATTTTATTTTTTATCGAAATTTACCAAAAATCCAGTTGGTATCTATACGTCAGTAAAATTCTAGGAGAGTTCTTGAAACTGACAGATCCAAAGCTCTATACTGGTCACTGTTTTCGCCGGTCTTTGGTCACTTTACTGGTAAAAGAAAGTACAAACTTAAGTACTATCAAAAGACACAGGCGATGGAAATTTTAGATACTAAATTCAATTGGGGATTCGCTGGATAATTAGTAAAATATTGCCAAAAGCCTTCTTTTGAAGGCGGCCACTACTGTTCATTCCATCCCTCCTACAAGAATACTTAATGACAAAAAAACATAGGAAGTGCAGAGGAATATTTCTAGTTGTTCAGATTGTATAATAAATATCAATGTCAATGAAATTCAAAAAAACATTTGAATGTTATATTATATTAGTAAATATTAAAAATTGTAAAGAAAATTGTTGACTCTTAACACCAGCATCTGAAGTAATCAGCTTTGAATTCAACTGTTGACTTAAAATTACATTTCTAAAACTTACTTTGAAATTTATACTTTCAACACTTGCTCGCAATAACATCATAAAACGCGCGCCGTCGATAGCAATTAGTTGGTAAATAGCCGCCACTAGTGAACAGTTATATTTATGTGTTTCATTTCGAGAAAAAGTGACATAACTGCTCTCGAGTGATTGTAGCGATCCACTGCGAATGGCGCCTCTCGAACAAAAATGTATTTTCGCTCTCAATACATACCTAATATTTGAACTCATAGTCAAACTGCAATGCTCATATCATACACTTCCTCATTAAATAGTGCGATCCATTAAAACCTCAGACTATACCATTGAAGGTTGATTCTGAGTATCAATAAATAAATTATTTAGATTTGGAGAGATTTCCATGACTTTAACTTCAAAACTAACGGTATTTTCATTTTCACCCCTTCGGGGATGAAGTATCAAAAAACCTTCATAGGGTTACTCATGTCATCATAGTCTAGTAGAAAGTGAGTTTCCTGCGAAAAATAGTTCCAAGCCTTCTGAATATATGAGCGATGACTCATTCGATTCGGATGTCATTCTGACGAAAATGTGCTAGTTTTTTAACACAAAACAAAAAATAAAAACAGCCTTAGTTTTTTGGTAGTAACTCAAGAACTCTTGATGAAACATGAAATAAAAAAACAGATTCTTGAAGACGAGACTAGTTACTATGAAAAATTTTGTCACGGAAATCTATATCAATTATTTATAATTTTGATTCAACGTTGAAAATAGGGCTACGCGCGGGCGTTACGGCAGGAGTACAGCACCTCTTGAGAGAGCAATTCAAATACAATATTTTTTATACTATCAAATATAAATTTAAAAATTCAAAAAAATCAAAGTATCAGCTGAACACCTGAAAGAATATAATATCGTTATTTTGTTTTCCTTGAATTTTGATAATCGGAGGCTATTGTTAATTAAGTAGTTTTGTGGGAATCACCGTTTTTATAAAAACCGATTAATTGTTTAGAGAGTGACTCCATATTTTATTTTGCTTTCTGGAGCACATTTTACATGTGTACTCAATGATATCATGCAGAAATTGATAAAGAATTGATTATTTTGTTAATTATAAATTTCTAAAAATTACAAAATATGAGATATCGAATAAACATTGTATTTTTTTGATATTCCACATTATTATTGTTTTTTTTCATTTTCTCATTATTTAAATAATATATTTAGAATTTTTTTTCCAAAATGCGGAATTGGTTATTCTCCACCTAAAAGAAAAAAATATTTTTTTTTTCATTAATAATTCTTTATTTAGTTAACAATTAGTTATAAACAAACTTCAATTGGCGTTGATTTTTTTTGAGTAGTACACAAAATAATAAGAACAACCATATACAACAAACTGTGTGTTTCTCATATTTTGTTACGTTTAGAAATTTATAATTACCAAACTAAGTAACTTTTAAACAATTTTATAGCGTGATATAATCGAGTACACTGTAAAATGTGCTTCAGGAAGCAAGAAATCATGAAGTCAATCTGTGAACAATTATTCGGTTTTTAATGAAATCGGCGGTTCCAAAAAAACTACTCAAATAACAATAGCCTTACATTATCAAAATTGAATGAAAAAAAAAATCCCAAAATTACATTTTTCTAATGATACATAATACAATAATTTTTTTGAATTTTTAAATTTATATTTAGTAATATAAAAAATATGTTATGTGAATTGCTCTATCGAGAGGTGCTGTAGTTCAGCGTAACGCCCACGCAAAGCCCTGTTTTAATTCATCGTTGAATTAAAATTATTAATAATTGGGATAGAGTTGCGAGAGTAACATTATCACAGAAAATCTATCTTTTTTTTCAATTTTCCCGATAGTCGATAGTTTTTGAGCTTTTTCCAAAAAACTAAAACCGTTTTTATTTTCGTTTTTTGTTAAAAAAATCGAAAAATACGACTTTTTTAGAATGTCATCTCGAATCGATTGAGTTTGATACACGGATTTTTCCTAAACAACATATGTTATAAAAGGAAAAAAATATTATCCCATAGCGCATGGTTTGGAAAATATTTTTATTTGTGGAAATATTGGTTGAGGATTCAGTAATATATATTGATATTACTTATCATTTCATTATAAAAAAAAAAACTTCTCGATACCTACTTTCAATTTCGAAAATTTGTTTTTAATGGTACCCCAGTTTATTTGGATCTATTTTCCTTAGTTTCCTTCCAAGAAGAATTGAATATATTATTCATTGAGCATAATGATTTCTATTCAATTTCATTATTTCCTATACTTTCAAATCCTCAATAACACAGTGAATAATTTTCTTCGGTAATATAAATGAATAATTTTGAGTAGTTTTCAAGATCTGTGAAAGAATGTTCCTCTTCCATTCGATTTTCTAGACCATTAAGAACTCTCACTTATAAGGTTTTCTTCCTAAAATATATTATTGTATTGTTATATTATTATCAACTAGCATTTTTCCATATGTTTTCATCTAGCTTATGGCTCAGGCTATTCCGTGATTTCGTTTCCCGTTATCCTGTTATCCCGTTATCTCGTTTGGGTGGCATAATTGATTTGACAGCGGAAGTAATTTTTTGTGACGACTATTTCAAATTCACCAATCCCTTTCCACCCCTGTAGATATGGCATTTTGAATGAAGTTTAACACGATTTATTTATTCGTGACAGAGAGCCAAAACACCAATTTTCATTATTCTAACTCAAAAACTCACGGAACCCTAATAAACATTTTCAGCCCCTATTTCGCCCCTTTAGTGGTTGAATTTCTAAAAACACTGGAAAACAAATGTCTTCATATGTAAAAAGACCTCAAATATCCATTTTCATGATCCTAACTTAAAATGTTTCACCCCCCATTTGACCCCTTTAGGGTTTGGATTGCTGAAGACACTGAAATACCAATTTTTATGAACCCAAGTCGAAAACTAAGGGTACTCCAGTACAAACTTTCGAACCCCATTTAACCCTTTTACCCCTTTAGGGGTTGAATTTCCAATAATCTGAAAATACGTGTTTCGTTATTTGAGAAGAAAAGGCCAAAAATAGCAGTTTCCATGACTCTAACTTCAAAACTAACGGTATTGTGATTTTCACCCCTTTAGGGATGGAGTATTGAAAAAAACTTGGTTATATACTCATGTCATCATAGGAATACGCTCTTTGTGTTGAGTTATTTGGTCTGGGCGTTGAAGTTAGTGAATCATTGGGATTATTTCAATTCATTAGTGTCTATGTATATGTTCTGTTGACTATTTTTTGTTGGTATATTTCTGAAACAATGGGCTACTGATTTTATAACATAACTTGTGTACAACCCAAAAAATTCCATCCTTTTTTTACTTTGAACAGAGCATGTTCTGATTAAAATTGAATTCATTTGAGTCGTTTACCTGAAAATTTTTCATGATTTATCTGTAATCTTGAACCTTGGAATACCCCAGATTCCTACATTCAGTTAATTAATAATCCATTCTAAGCAACCTCATTCAGTAACTTTCGTGGTACACAATATAATAACCGAAACTGAATAATACAAATCAAATACAAGACACATTACGAGAATATAGATTTTCTGATATGTGGAAAACAATGCAAGCGTTTTTTCAGGTTCACAAAATACTCAACTCACACGAGAATATATTCAAGTAGGGATTTTATATGAAGATTGTTTTCATTCAATGAAAGAAAGAAATTTTTTTTTTGCTTGAGAAGATAGCGAAAGTTTGGTGTCCTTTTGTTGAATCTTGCATGAGAAATTGTTTGAGTGATTTGTGTATTACATTGTCAAAGTACCTTTTCTGAAATGGTGAAATATCGCAATATTTCAGTGGACTCCCGAATAAATCTTGACGTAATCGCAGTAATATAAATTGCGGAATCAATGAGAAAAAGTATTTACCAGGCTCATTCTCAAATATTTGGGAGGCAATTGCAGCTTCCACAATTTATTTCGTTCGTGCGCGGAAAGAATACATGTTTCTTGATGACAATCTAAAATGAATGATATTTGTGTGCGTCCCCTGTGTTGCCAAATTGGGGGAAGCCCAGTGACCTTCGAAAGTATACGTTTCAAACACTAAAACATAAACAAAGTATATAAGCAGCGCACTTCAGCGGCGAGGGACTGCACTAAATTTTAAATGGCTATCAAAAATCGGGCAACTTGGACTCCTCCATATTTTTGTGGCAAAGTGTTTGTTACTATGTTACATATCCTATGCGACATTTTTTAAAGGGTGGTTACCGGGCGTCCGTATATCGGAGGCTCGGTGACATCGGAGTCTCAGTGAACCTCAAAATTAACAAGGCCGGAGGCCCACTTATACCGTATATATATATATATTTACGGTCTAAGTTAAAGAAGAATGCTTTTTAAATTCGGGTATGCAGTCAACAAGGGTATGGAAATTAAGTGAACTCTTTTTCCTATTCAAGCTTTCGAGTCATTTATTGTCTCTTCATCAGGAACTGAAAGTAAGGTTAAAAATCCCTTTCACTTGCAGCAATTCATAAAATATTATATCACAACAGACAACACTCTTGGTATAGTCATATATAGTTAACACTCTGATCAAAATTATCTGCAGACGTCTCAGTAAATGATGTTCTCTCGAGGTTTTAACTCGTACCAAACGTTCCCGTTGGTCATTGACAGGTATCAAATCCCGCATGTTTCCATCTAGAAATCTCTATCTCTAGTAGACATGAAGCCCTCTTACATAAATAATTGGCAATATTTTGCAAAAATTTTCGATTAGATGTTTAATTTTTCATGTAAAGTGGAGAAGTAGATAGTCAAAAATATTCTTAAATTCATATTAATCAATCAATACATATCGAATTCTCGATCAGATATATACAACGAACAACTACCTGTTGATTGATTTGTTTGAAAATATGAACATGATGTTCATAAGATCAGATGTTGATAATTGAAAATAAGTGATAATCCACTGATGATGATAAATATACATGTAGAATTTCATATTTTTTTCATTTCAAACCGTTAGAACACCAATAAAATTGGCATTTCAAAATGAGATAAAATCAATCAGATTAAATGATGGTTCAGGGTCAATTGTTTTCCAGATAACATTTGCCAAAAAATATATAGAAGATCCTCCTGATGTGTGAATACTGAAATCAGAAGCATCCTTTGTATATTTCAGATTGAAAGTACTGAGTTCCAAGATTCATTCAGAATTTTGGAGTTGAATTTTCTTATATTCTTCGAAAGAAATGTGAAACATTCTAGCGGAGACTACCCTAGAAATATATATCAGAACGTTCATTGCATATAGGCAACCGCTGCTAAGACGTACATATGGACCAACCTTTGTTCGTATTTCAGTTATGATCGTTAAATGTATTCCACTTAAAACTTTGTAAGATATTATTGGAATTTTGTTTATGTTGGGGATCTAGAACAACGAGCGATTGATCCAGAGGAAACGTTCCCATCGAGGGTTTCTGCTGAAGAAGCTCCCTATTTCGTGAGCAAGAAGCGCGTGGATAATTTCACGGGAAATAATACGTGTCGAGACATCGGGCGATAATAGTTGGCATCAAAAATAGAAGCTTGATAAAACGTAGCGCTCATGCGGAATGAGCTAGGAACTCCGAAACATTTTCAGTGATTGAAAAAAAAACATAAAATAGTAGATCGGATAAGAAAAAGTGACCTTATTTTTGGATATACTCAAGTAATCATCGCAGGATAGTGTTTTTGTTTGCTCTTGGTGAGAAAAAATAGGGTACATGGTGTTTTTCGATATACCTATTAACATATTTGAATTCTGGTTTTCCGAATAACATTTTATTCATGCTTCCTACCTACTGTATAATGATAAATCTTCCTATTTGTATTAATTTTTGAGACCAACGTGACGCTCAGTGATAGGGCTTGTGGCTCAGTGGAACGAGCGTCGGTCTTGTGTCAACTGTTTCCACCTGGCGCTGGTTCTATTCCCGCAGCTGGTGAAAAATTTTTTCAAGGTCCCAAGAGTGGTTTCGGATCCCACTATAAAAGGTAAGGTCCCCGTGATCTTAACTCGTACAAGTTTTCATTAACTTCTGAGGGTTGGTCAAACAACTAAGAAAGCGGTTAAAAACACTTTTAAAAACACTTCAGTTCATCTGAAGGGCTCAGAGGCCGCACATAATTGAAATTAGGGGATTAGCTATGCCTGGGTAGATTCAAGTTACAGTGTTTCACGTAGTTTTTGGAAGAACAAGTAGAAATACTGACCCTGATATCAGAAATTGCCAGAGATACTAATATTTTCGTTCTAAGAAGCGCAGATACATAGAGTCCGAAGTAATGCTTGTTTTGTGTAAGAACCTTGTGACATACAATTTTTCATTTTCAATGTATACAGGGTGTCCCTGGACTTCCTCTTTTCCACTCGGGAATGTATAGATGGGGTCAAAATATCACCAGTACTCCATATAACTTCTGTTCCTAAAAGCCTTCGATACCAAGTTACGGGCCCTCAAAGTAACAAAATAAATGTTTTTCTTTGATAACTTTCAAAGTGAATATTCAAAATCATCTAAATTTTGGTGATTGACTGAACAAATGGATTCCTTCGATGAGCTTCCATGAAGGAGTCAGTTGTTTTGCTACAAAGTCAGCAACGGACTAACCCCGATGGTCCACACCCGAAAACTTTGAAATGACAGATAATTTTTCAATAGTTTTCAACAAAATAAGGTTACGTAGACAATTTCCTGAATAAAAGTACTCCTGTGGAAAGTCGATCGGAGCAACGATTCTTAATGAAAATGCAGTTTTACTCGACGACATCAAACCCGATTGTCCACCATTATTTGAAATGAAAAATTTTCACAGTGGAAATACTAACGTTAATTCAACAACATTTATAACAGGGATAATACAAAATATGCTAAAATAAAGTCGCAAACAAAAAGTATAGTACCTAGTTGAAAGTTTCATTCACAATGTAGATATTTTCCCAAATGAAATATCAAGTTATGTAGATTCGTGGTGTTTTTGAACTAACAAGCTACTCTACTATGAAATATCGAATTCAGTCCATATTTTGTATGTACGCGTGGAATAAGCACGTTTCATGTTGTGTTATCTGAATCTCATGAAACTCAACATTTGGATGTTGCAAATTCGTATTGACATCTTAAATGTTGAGGAGTTTCACTGATAAGTATAATTTCATGGGAGAAAATCTTTGACCCGAAGATAAATTCAGCTGAAAAAACGCACATCGGAAGATATAACTAATAAAAAGCAAACGAATAAACTACAAAAACGGCTGCACATGAATAGGTGAAAAATATCCAGTGAATAAATTTATGTTCCATTTCTTCTACAGATGTTGACAAACACACCTTGTAGAAAGAAATAAAATTAGTGTGGATAAAAAATTACAACTGGAATGCGATTTTGTTTTGTTGAGTGGTGCGTTGTCATTGTATTGTCAATATTCAAATGGGACAGTTTGAAGTGTTTTGATATGGCCGAACAGTTTACATTCAACGAATATGCAGCTATGCATGCATTGTATGGACGAGCATTTGGTAATACTGCAGAAGCCCGTCGTCTGTATGCCAAGCATTTTCCCAATCGAACGTACCGGCAGGAGAAACGTTCGAGCGTAGCTTGAGGGAGACAGGTATGTCTAATGGATAATTAATTGGAGCCTGTTGTTTTATTTCGATATTATTGTAGGTTCAGTTTTGCCGAAACGAGGTCGTGAGGGCGTACCGTTGTATTGGAGAAAAATATTTTGGAAGCTGTCGCTGATGATCCTTCAATGAGCATCAGAAACCTATCAGAACAGTTCCATACATCCAAGTCCACTATTCATAAAATAATTTGAGAACAACTGCTCCACCCATATCACATCCAGCAGGTACATGCCATGACACCTGAAGATTTTCCAGCACGACTGAAATATGCCAATTGGTTCCTGGATAATCAAAGAAAGGATATAACTTTCATTACTCAAGTTTTATTCACTGATGAAGCAGGTTTCAGTAAAGATGGAGTAATCAACTCTCATAATCTCCACATATGGGCCGAAAAAAATCCCCATGGGATATTGCAAACCAAACACCAACGGAAATTCAACGTGAATGTTTGGGCTGGTATCATAGGAAACCATCTCATAGGACCATTCGTTCTACATGACCGATTGAATGGAGAATGTTATTTGGAGTTCATTCAGAACGATTTGAATGGACCTTTGGAACATTGCAAACCTGAAGAGATATGGGGTTCATGCATGATGGCGCTCCTCCTCATTTTAGTTTGGTTGTGCGGGACCATCTGAACCAGATTTTTCCCAATAGATGGATTGGTAGAGGTGGATCATATTCATGGCCACCGCGGTCTCCGGATTTGAATCCATTGGATTTCTTTCTGTGGGGGCATCTTGAAAGTCTCGTTTTCGCTACACCTATCAAGATATGCCTTGTTGAATAGAATTACATTACATTGTGAAGCCATACGGAACGACCCTAGCATGCCATTTCGAGTGCAGAGAGGGTGTTTGCGCCGACTAAGAAAATGTATTGAGAGAGACGGGGGTCATATCGAGCAGTTTTTGTAGCGGATTTTGCATTTCTGTTTGCTCTTGAGGCTTGCGATTGATTATTTACACCATGAGTTTTGTAAGGTAAACGTGTTTGCATGATAACAATTCGTTATGAACATTGTACTTATCATTTCTATTTTCATTACAAATTAATTTTTTCGAATAATGGTAGACATGTCAGGTTGGATGTCGTCGAACAAAAATGCATTTTTACCAAAAATCGTTGCTTCGATCGATTTTCCACACGAGTACTTCCATTCAGGAAATTGTCCAGGCAACCTTGTTTTGTTAAAACATATTGACAAATCCCAGTCATTTCAAAGTTTTGGGGTGTGGACCATTGGGGGTAGTCTGTTCCTGACTTTGTAGCAAAACAACTGACTCTTGCATGAAAGCTCATCGAAGAAATTCATTTGTTCAGTCAATCACCAAAATTTAGACGATTTTGAATATTCACTTTGAAAGTTATCAAAGAAAAACATTTTTCATTTTGTAACTTTGAGGGCCCGTAACTTGGTAACGAATGCTTTCAGGAACAAAAGTTATATGAAGTACTGGTGATATTTTGACCCCATCTATACATTTTCGGAAGGAAAAGAGAAAGTCCAGGGACACCCTGTATACATAAATTTCGAATTTACCTCACAGAAAAATTACTCAAGACTCGTCAATTGCTAAAGCCAATTTCACATTCTTTTGGACGTTCAAGTGACAGAAACTAGTGCCAAACTACGCCTTACAATCATTCCAGTATAGTACTAGACACAGCCTATCAAAACAATTTTTTTTTGTATACCCTGATATCAGGGTTATAACATGTAAATATTATATGTAAAAAACATTCATTTCTTTTGAAAAATAATGGAAAGTGTCATTATACTTCACCAGCGGACGTATCCTTTCAGCTGGAGGGAATACAAACAGTCCACAAAAAAATGCTTCAAATACGTTGGCGTCTGGCTGGACGGAAAGTCTAGATAGATTGAGAATATCAGGAGAACATGTGAAAAAGCCAATAGATAAACTAGTAAAGCAACGGATTAGATTAGATGTCAGACCCAACGTTGATGGAAATGCAAAAAAAGAGGAGAGGCGGAGAGCAATAGAACAGTGGCGCAGGAAAGATGGAACACCAACACAAGAAAGGCAGAATGGACAAAGCCCTTGATTCTCAATATCAAAAACAGGACGCAAGTTTGAGATATCAAACTGTTTGATAACTCAGGCACTCAGTGTGCATGGTTTCTTCAAATTATATACGCTGAGAAAAGGGAAGTCATAACACAGCAAATGCCCATACTGCCCATAGAAAAATGACGATCCGGAGCATGAAATATTCACGTGTCCCAGATGCATCAGAGAACGAATGGACCTGAAAATAGAATTCGGAGAAATGAACCCTGATAGTAGGGAAGGTAGAATGACCAGTAATCCATATCAATGGAACAAAAGTGCAAACTACCTAATGAAACATGAAGAGATCGAAGAGAGAATGTTTCTAGGAGAATATTATTTTCCTAGTAACTGTATGATCTCACCAACTTGTATGGCTTTCTCTCCGTGATTCACTTCTACAATCAATCAATCAATCAATAAAATTTATTTTCTATATACAAATCATTCAAACTTAGAACTACTATATACAATGTACATGTGGGTACTCCTTTCTTGTTCCTCTTCCTGGTGGTGGTGTAGAGGGAAAGGAGTTTGGCATAGGAGTGGAGAAGAGTTTTTTTTTTTTTTATACCGCCATCTTGCCCTCCCTAGGGGGCGAAGGGGCAGCCCCTGCTGGTGTTAGCAGGTAGCCATTAGTTAACATGTTAGTCTTGGTTTTTCTGACAATTCCGTTTTTAAGACGCCTCCTACTTTAGTGTATGCGTCTTTCTATTTTTTGACATGACTCCAATAATTATAGTACTGTTATCATTCCTATATTTGCAACTGATGATGTTCTTATACTGGAAAAGTTGTTATTAAAAAAAAAACAGCTTAAAAAAATTATAGATTTCCTGTAATTCCCCGCAACTTGGGGTTTTTCCTGTAGCTGTTTTCTTGTTCTAAGATTATACGATTGAACTTTAGATTAAATTAGAATTGAATTGTGTTTATGATCATCCTACTGCTGCATTGTGGTTGGTCATTGTTCCAGTTCATGGTACATTTCCAAATTTTGGTAGATGACCCCGTGCTTCCTGGGGTGATTGACTCGGATACTAGTGATACTGCCGTAAGCGGACTCTTGGGTATGTGGTATCTGTAAAATTTATCAGATATCTTATTAATGAAATCCGTGATTTTCCCAACATTAGCTAGTTCGCGCAGTTCGTCGAGTCTGATGTATCTATTACTATTAGTAACGATACGCAGTGCTTTGTTTTGCAGCCTTTCCAGCCTCATTAACTGGGTTTTTGCAAGACTGCAGAACACTGGACTGGCGTATGTCATTGCCGGTCTGATGACTTGTTTATAAAGTCGAAGCTTGTTCTCCTGTGACAGGTTGGAGTTGCGTGCAATGAGGGGATTTGTGCGGCTGATGGCCGCCGCTCCCCTCTGCAACGCCAACGACATGTGTCCATGCAAGTACATCCGCCTGTCCAGTTGCACCCCCAGGTATCTCACTGGGGGCCTCTCTGTCACTTGACTATTTTCAATCTTTACCTTCCCAAGGATCTTCACGTTAGTTCGCTTCCTTGTGAAGTTAACGACCTCCGTTTTATTGGGATTTAGTTTAATTTTATTCTTCCTCAGATATGGTATGACCAACCAATCCAGATGAATCTGGAGCTGTCTGGCAGCCACTTCGCTATAGAACGAGTGGGCATAGATCGCGGTATCATCCGCGAACATAGCCGTATTCGTCCGAGCGAAGGTCGGAAAGTCACTGGTATACAGGGAATACAAAATCGGTGACAGCGGAGACCCCTGTGGGACCCCCACTCCGACTGTCTGTTCCGGCGAACTAGTACCATTCACGTTTACACTAAAGGTCCGCCCCGACAGGTACGAGTCTAGTACTTTAATGAGATATAAAGGCATGTCTGCCTCTGCCATTTTGGTGATCAATCCGTCTGTCCAGACCGTATCGAATGCTTTTCGCGTGTCCAACAGGACCATGACTGTGTCCTGGTCCCTGTGGAAGGCCTCTTTCACCCCATGGACAACCCGGGCTACTTGAGAGGTCGTAGAGTGACCCCTCCTAAACCCGAACTGTACCGGTGGGATGATTTTGTGCTCTTCCTCAAAGTCCACAACACGCTTTAAGATAATCTTGTCCACCACCTTGGCCACCACACTGGGGAGTGAGATGGGCCTATAGCTGTCAAGGTGGTTTCGGTTTTTACCCGCTTCAAGGAGGGGAATGACTTCCGCTTTTTTAAGACAATCTGGATAATGTTGCCACTTTAGGATTGCGTTTATTATATAAATCAGCTGGACCAGTGATTTTCTCGGGAGGTTCTTGATCAGAACGGCATCCAACTTGTCTAGCCCTGGTGCTTCATTCCTAGGGAGTTTTCTGATGACCTCCAGAACCTCGTCATATCCCGTTAGGGCCTTCTGAAGCTCTGCGGGTCCCAGCCTTACCCCCGGTGTTTCTCTAATAATTTTGGCTCTATCAGTTATTCTTGAATGTTCCGGCGTATTATCAAGCTCCGTTGTGTGAACCCCGCTGAAGTACTCTCCAAACAACTTAGCTTTTTCCACCGGCTCTGCCACCGAACGCCCGGGTCCAGTCACTATGGCTGGAATAGGTTCCCTTTTCCTTTGGAATCTTTTTGCCATGTCCCATAGTGAGTGGTCCCGGACATCGAGGTTCCCAAGTCTGCGATTCCACTTCTCGTTGGTGTTGGCGTTGATGAGATCCGTGATTTCTACCCCTAGTCTCATGAAATTGTCTTTATATTCTGGGTTTCTTGTTCGTTGCCATTTTTTGCGTTCATTATTTTTTAACTTGATAAGGTGTTTGATGTTTGGTGGAATCGCAAACTTGTCACCCCTCACAGTTATTTTTCTGGTTGTCTTGTCCCTTGCTATCTGGATAGTTTTTATGAATTTTTTTGTTTCGTAGTTTATCTCGTCTTTGATATCTCAGAATTAATGAATGTAATGTTATTTACTATCTTACGATACTCCTTCCAGTTCGTCCGGATAGCTTGCCATATTTGACTTGGTTTAGCCTAAAGAAAACCGGATTGTGATCTGATGTTAATTCATCTGCTACCTCCAGATCGCTCAAATCTGTTATATTTTTATGGACAACCAGATCTATAACTGTCGGCGACATGCCGTTAAAGGGGTAGTGAGTAGGTTCCTTACTACTCTCGATGATAACTTCGTTGTCTAAGGAGTACCTCAGCAACGTTAACCCATTGGGGCTTGCCTTGGTCGGGCTGCCGTTCCACTCATTGTGCCTCGCGTTAAAGTCACCGGCCAGTATTACCTTGTTCGCAACACTAAACAGATTGTCTAGATCGCGATCTTTGAATTTATTCCCTGGGGCGCTATACACTGAAAATAGGCACGTGCCATCGCTAAGTTCAATTCCCGCATGTTCGATATTCGAATTTTGCCGATGTATATCCGTATATGGTATATTATCCCTGATTAGGATTGCTACCCCCCCAGCGGCCCTCTCGCCTCCCGGCCTGTCGGCCCTGATGGTGGTAAATCCCCTAAATTTCAAGTTATGGTCCTGTCGGAGTTTGGTCTCAGACAGAAGCATTACATCTACCGAATGTTCGTGAATGAAGCTGCTGAGGAGCGCAAACTTCCCAGCAACTCCATTCGCATTAAACATACATGCCTTTATACCTCTATGTACCGCCATTTGAAACGAAAAAACGCGCTGTCGCCATCTCCCGTTCCTTTTCCGGGGTTTTAATTAACATGTGATACAGATTTTCTAAAATTCCTTCTACTCCTCTGATATTAACTAGGCTGTTTATTTTTGTTGAAATATCAAATATTTTGCTATCTAAAATGCTAGGTATTATAGTTGGAAAGGGGATAGGTGGGAAGCCTTTTGTGGGCTGGATAGTTCTTACCACCACCGGCGGTGTCTGATTTCCTTCGTTTCTTGGTCTTAAGCGTTGTTCCCTGTTGTCTGTTCGGGGTAGCGCCGGAAATCCGGCGTACCCTATTCTCAACTCTTCATCGCTCGCATCTGTATGGGGTAGCGCCAGGTCACCGGCGTACTCTCTTCTCAACTGCTCCTTCCTGTTGCCCGGTTGGGGTGGCGTCTGTTCGACGTACCCTCTTCCTGGCTCTTCCTGCCGTTTGTCTGTTTGGGGTAGCGCCCGGTCTCGAGCGTACCCTCTTCCCGACTGGTCGTCTGTTTTGGGTAGCGCCCGGTCACGGGCGTACCCTCTTCCCGACTCTTCTTCCTGCTTCCCGGACTGCCTCGTCCTCTCCTTCTGCTCCCAGTAATTGGATCTAGGGTGTGGTGCCTCCTCATACCTTGGTCCTTGCCTAGTTTGTTCCCTCCTTTCGTCAAGGAACTTAAGCTTCCTTTGATAGACTGGGCAGACCTTGGCGTTTGCCGGATGGTCTCCGCAATAACAACACTGTGCCAGCGTGCTGGGGTCCTTTGTACAATCCCTCGTATTGTGTTCTTCGACGCATTTCACACATCGAGGTAGTTTCTTACACATACTCGTTGCATGGCCCCATTCCTGGCACTTGTGGCACTGCACTCTTATCAAATACCATTATCTCCCAACTGATCAGGGCGTATAGTACCGTACGGATCTTGTCCTTCAGCTGATTTAGCTTTATTTTCTGGCTCGTGGTTACCACGAATAGTTTTCTTTCGATGTTTCTCATTCTTGTGACTTTAATGACTTCCAGTCCTTGTTTCTCCAAGTCTTTTTTATCTCTGCCGGCTCTGGATTATTTTCCAGGCCTCGTAGCACAAAGGTGTGGACTTTATCATCCGGCTTCGTATATGTGTGATATCGAGCATGCATTCCGTCCAGCTTTTCCTGGACTTTCCCATGATCATGATCTGTATATGTTTGCAACACTGTTTGTCGGCTGCCGTGGTTAAATTTGATTTGACACTTTTTTTCCAGTTCTTCTTGCACTAGTGCTTCTCCTCTCAATGGCAGTATTCCTGTTATTATTATTGGAGGCATCATTTTTTGTTTCATGTTTTTGGGGTCCTGTTTTTGGGCTATCCCCGGCTTACTCTTTGGTGGTGCTTTTTTTGAATCTGTTACGTTCCCTGGTTCTATTTGCCCTTGCTCATTTGCTTGTTCATTTCCCATGTCCCTAAATTTCTTTTTCTTCCTTCTCTTCGCTCTTTTTTGCGAATCTGTGATCTTCGCCGATTTTGCCTCTGCGTCAGTATCATTTGCCGACTCCTGCGTGTGCTCCTCTCTAGCCAGGACTCCATATCCATTCTCCGTGGGTATTTTAAAGCTTGAACTTATACTATCTCTTTTATTCAATATCTCGAGTTTCCGCTTTTCTTCTTGTTTCCCCGTCTCTTTTTGCTTGCCAATTTGTTTTATCAGCACTGGGAACTTTTCTATCGTTTTAATTCGTCTTTCTCCCTTCGGGATGGCTATTACTTTGATTCTGGCTTCCAAGTATTCAATTTCGTTTTTGTGCTCTTCTGTAAGTACTTCCAACCAGTGGTCGTATAATGTTTTCAATCTCGCCTCGGCAAGCTTGATGTATGGTATTCCATTGCACTTGTCTTCATCTAATTTACTCTGTATTCGGTCTCCAGCCTCTTTGGTTCTTCTTTGAGCTTCTTTCCTTATATCACCTAACAAGAGGTTTAATTCTTTTTGCGTTTTCAGGATTTCCACTGTATTTTCCGGTTTATTTTCGAATTGTTTCATATGTTTCAATTCGGTTCTTGGCATTTTGTTTTTTGCCTCAACATATTTTTCCAGGGGTTCTTGAGGTTTTATATTATTTTCGATGTACCTGCTTCTTTGAGGTCCCTTTTGAAATATTATGCTTAATGAAGTTCAGCTTTTTCTCCTTCTGTTTTCCCCCTGTGTTTCCTTCTTTTTCCTCTTTTTCGTTTCCAGAGCTTTGATATATTTTTTTCCTTTGAGCGGCAAGCTTTCTCTTTGCCTCTCGTTCCTTCTTTTCTCTTTCTTCTTCTTGCTTATATCTTGTCAGCTCCACCATCATTCTTCTGCTTTTTTCCGCTGTTATTACCTCATGCTCTTCGGATTTTCCGCTTCTGATGTCTGGTTTATCTCCATTTTTTCTGAATCTGTGGTCTTAGGATTTACTTCCTCTGGATTCCTCCTATAGCATATCCGCTTTGGAAGTTTTTGAGGTTTTCATTATCTTGGATAGCTCTTTGAATAATCAACAGTTCTCTTTTGGTTATTAAATTGTATCCGCAGCTCTCCTCTGTGTCTTTAATTGAGCCCACGCATTGCGTGTGGACCGCGTGATTTTCTGCACTTGTTAGAAAAATATGCTGGTCAGCCGTTCCCCCGCATTCGCAAGGTGCACTGGCCTTCATTTCCTTTTCCTTAAGTTTACCATCCCACTGGGATTTTTGGATATTTGTAATTCTGGACTTAGTTTTTTCTTTCTTTTTCTCGCTTTCCTTATTCTGTCCTCCTCTGCGTCAGCCCTCAGTTGGCTTTCCTTGGAGACATCTATGTCTGTTACCACCCTACTTATGCGGCTGACTCGTCTCATTGGCCTAGGGTGTTTAAATTCGGTTTCATTTTCCGACTCTGTATTTGAAGTTTGGACTTCTGCGTTCGCACTTATGCTGGCATTTTTTATTGTGTTATTTAATTCACTGTTGTTAGTATTACTTTCTATATTACTTTTTAATGCAATGGATAATTCGTGGCTCGTTGTCCCCCCCGCTCCGCAGTCTCAACGACTTCGGACGGTCCGAGGAGCTCTACCACATTTCCATGCTTATCCATGTATGTACATTCGTTTTCTAAATTTGTTACCACAGAGTATGAATTTCTGTAGTCCTTTGGGTCGGATTGTGGCTGCATATGTTTCCTTTCTTCCATATTCAGTTCTGGAAATATGAATTTAGGTACTAACTTTGGTGCAGGAGTGCTAGACGGTGTGCCAAGGTTTGACTTGGCATCCGAATAGGAAGTTGCTGGGCTTGCTGAGTTTTTCTGGCTTTCGGTGGATGTGTTTTCCTTGTTTCCGGTATTTTCGGCCAAGTTTACTTCCAAATTCTCGAGTCGGAACTGTCGTTGGTTTGTACCAACTCATCCTTGCTTGTTTGGCTTGGGCTTCCTTCTGCAAGTGGGAGGGTCCCTTTTTCGTCTTCCTGTGGAGTTGCATCCTGTTTGGGCTCTTCCTTATCGGGTGGCTTGTTCCTTCATGTTTCCTCAGTTCATTCGAAAAAATTCTCGAAATGGATTTGTCGGAATTTTGACGATTTTGTTGAAAACGGTGGATTTTGCTGTTTCTCCGATTATGGATGTCTTCGAATGAAGTGCTCAGATGGTTTCGTTCGGCGAGTCTACTCCTATTGTCTTGCCACGCCCAATGGGGCGTCGCCGAAATTAGTTAGTCTGGAGACTATCGAACAGGGGTTCACTGTAGGAGCCGACTTAGGAAGTATGAAGTCAGCCTCCTACTCACCCGCTGTCCTATATCTACCCTAATCACTGCACTCGTACCGATTCACTTCTACAGATTCCTCGGGAATGAGAAATGTTTTCATTCTTCTCGGAATACTTTGCTTCTTCACCTCTGTGAATGAACTTGACAACTAGGATTTCCTTTTAACTTTTTGGGTTCTATTTGCAACGTTTTTCTATCTTTGGGTATATGAGGATAAACATCAGATCCGAAAATTCTCAAGTGGTCCATTTCTGGTGCTTCTCTTATCCATATTTCATAGTTTTTTTCCCCTGTGATTGAACCAGAACTTTGAAAAAATACCCTCGGCATGTAACATGGTTCTGGTAGGTTCTACAATTGTTCGCATATCTCTCTCAGCACTATCATTCTGTTGAGAATCATAATTAACCGTTGTTTGGTGTTTCTTTACGTTCTGACTGTAATATTCTTAACCTTGCACTAGTGGCGCCGGGTATGTGAGACCCGAGCGCTCCTACTCCAACCAATCATTTTGGCGTCATACGAGCTACGACGCTAGGCTCCTCAGTACCTTCCTAGCTCTTGCGTGTGCCACATGTGCTGTATTGACCACTTGATCGGATGTTCGTAAATACGTTTATGTTGCTTGAAAAGCCTGACAGACCCAGCACCACCAGTTACGTTGCGTGAACAAATATTATTTATTATCATTGTTTTCTACATTTTTCCAGAAAGTGTGAGTATTAGAAATTTTATTCATATCAGAATTGAATTATTGAATGATGTTATGTCATTTCAGTTGAAATTGTCAAATATGGATTACGAAAACGAGCAGGCACGACTTTTGAGCTTACTAGAAGATGCATTCTCTGAAGATGAAGTGGTTGGCGATGAATCAGTCCACGAAGAAGATATAATTGAGGTGAGGGAGGAAAATACTGATACCGAACAGAGTGGGAAAGACGATGTAACTAAGTTCAGGAGGGAAAATGCCGGTCGCGAAGAATTGCAAGAAGAGATAGATAATTCAATTATTAGAAATAAGAGATCCAAGAAAGACACCACCTTTCTTGCAAAAGACAAAAAAACTATCTGGAAAAAACATGTGCCCCCCAGAAACGTACGCACTAGATCGGAAAATAAAGTCATTCATCTTCCTGGTGTGAGACCTCCAGCTAAGCAAGCTAAATCACCAATCGAATGTTGGGAGCTTTTTTTTTTTCTGATGTCATATTGGATATTATTGTGGAGGAGACGAATAAATTCATCGAAACAATATCAGTGAATTTCACACGAGAAAGTTCAGCTCGTCCTACGGATAAAACAGAAATTTGGGCTTTACTTGGACTTCTATACATGGCTGGTATCTTGGAAAGTAATCGGCTCAATTTTGAAGATTTGTGGGATAGGAAGGGATGTGGAGTGGAAATATTTTGGCTCACAATGTCACAACAAAGATTCTTGTTCCTCTTGAGATGCATACGGTTCGATGATTTGGCAACTCAAGAATTTCGAAAAGCTACTGACGAATTAGCTCCGATTAGGTCGATATTTGAATTATTCGTGAACAACTGCAAAATCAACTATACTGTCAGTGAGTACACAACCATAGACGAGATACTGTTGAGGTTCAGAGGCAGATGTGGGTTCCGACAATATATTCCCAGCAAACCCAATAAATATGGTTTGAAGATGTTCTCCTTAGTAGATTCGAAAATGTTTTATACACAGAATTTAGAAGTTTATGTTGGGCAACAACCAGAAGGACCATTTCAAGTGGACAACGATGCGGCAAGTATAGTGTCCAAAACAGGCCGCAACCTCACTTGCGATAAGTGGTTTACAAGTATCAAACTGATCGACTCTTTATTACGAGATCATAAATTGACTTATGTTGGCACCATTCGAAAGAACAAACGAGAACTTCCGATTGAGTTTCTGAAAATAAAAAACAGACCAGTTATGTCCAGTATGTTTGCATATCAAGAGAATATTACTTTGGTGTCGTATATTCCAAAAAAGAGAAAAAACGTTATACTAGCCTCCAGCCTCCATCATGATGACAGCATTGATCCTACGTCAGTTGATAAATATAAACCAGAAATTATCACGTTCTATAATTCAACAAAAGGTGGGGTTGATACAGTAGACCTGTTATCGTCAAACTATGATGTTGCACGTAAAACGAGACGATGGCCTATGGTAATTTTTTATGCACTCATGAACATTGCTGGGATCAATGCTCAAGTAATACATACTGCCAATAATCGTGCTTCAAAGTTGTTGAGACGAAAGTTCCTGAAAACCGTCGCACTATCGTTGGTAGATGACCATTTGAAACGCTGTTCTTTGGCAGCCAATGTACCAACCAACGTGCAACAAAGACGTCGTGAAGTAGCTGGTACTGTAGCTGGTCATGAAGAACAACCAGATATTCCTCATGGGACCAGAAAAAGGTGTTCTGAATGTCACAAAGACAGAAAAACTAAATATTATTGTGTTACATGTAAAACATTTTTATGTCTGAGTCATGTCAATATTATATGTTCTAACTGTCTTGGGAAATCTCAAAATCCAAAGAAATGAGCAATTTTATATATAAGCTGACGAATTCATCAGAAATTATGATTATATTTTTGTCAAAATATATATTTTCAACGAATCTAGTATTTTTAGTCACGAAATTAGGTAGTCACAGTATCATCGTCAATTTTTCAAATATATAAAGTTCCTGATCAAAATCAAGTTTTTTGTGAACAGTATATAGAGATGTTGAAGACTACATACCAAATTACATCTGAAAAAATTTGCAACTGCAGTCAATATTTTTTTTTAATTGAGGGTCTATCAGACCCGGCACCATTAGTTGTGATCGAATATAGGGCGCCACTAGTGTAAGGTTAACCATCATCTGATCTAACTTTTCTGACATTGATTTCATATCGATTTTCAACAAAAGTAAATACATCTTGATTTTTTCTGCAACTGCACTTTTCTCTTTCAGAAAACATTCTACTTCAATGGGCAGTAAATCTTAGTTTTTGTAGTACTTTGTGGAGAAGGGCTTCGATGTTGTTTCCTCAACTGGCAAGAATCACATAATAGATTGCCTCCATTGGCACTGAATCGAATTTCGTTTTCTGTTATTTTGGTATTTGGTGGACTAATATTTCATGCCCCAATCGTACAGTTGAATACTCAGCAGTATTTGCAACATAATCTTTCTCAACTACGGATAAAATGACTCTGCATACAAAACAATATCACTTGTCTCACCCTAACTGCACAGCCCGTCCGTTTTTGGTAGAAACACATTTTCCGTCACCAGAGTACATGTTCAATACCTTATGTATCGCAGCTCCGGAATAAAATAACTTTATTCCCAATGTCGGGAATATAAAGCATATCCACAGCTTTGGCATCCATTATTCGTCAACTAAACAGTGAATTTTTATGGTACCTCTGCCTGAAACATATACACATTGAGGTTCATGAGAATGATAATATTCTTGGAACCATTCGAACCTGTCCATCGTATGATCACCCATTTTTTTGGTAATGCAATGAAATTCTGGATTTTTTCGAAAGCCGCCTTAATGTTTAAGTGATTCAATTACTATTTCCTACAGGTGTAGACTTCCGAGCATTATAGAAGTTATTGTGTTCTGAAGGTTCTTCGTGATCATCATGGATCCTGATGCAGGCTCTTCTAGCTGTAGTAGTTGTTCGCCCAATGATTCAAGTTCGGAAATATTCATCGCCATATCGTCTAATATTCTGGGGAATTTTCACTGATACTGAAGAGAAAAAATTGAAAGAGAAAATTAAATCGGAGTTATAAGATTAATTCTCAGTTGCCATCGTCCAAAGGAGATGAGGGTATAGAGCTTCGTGTCCAGAAGGGAAAGATGAAGTTCAAAAAGTATAATTCATTGGTATGACGATAGTATCCTTTTTTTACAAGCTGAAAATTGTGTTGAAATGAAAATCAGTAAAATAACAGAATTGAAATATGGATTTGATTTCATTGTCTTATAAGCATCCAGTCACTGAAAAACTAGTTTCATTACCTCCTACCAGCTCGTCATGTTACAAGTACAAGTACTGCTATGTTGTATACAAAAAAATTAATAACTAGCAAAAGATCAATTTGCAAATGTAGGAGAATTAATGCTGGAAAATCAGAAATTAATTCTGTAGCTCTATTTGGGGATAGAGTATGAGATGGCACAATTTATTGTTATCGATATGGTTGGATCACTTTCATCAATGTGAGATCATTGCAGAGAATACTGAAAGTCTGATGCCACTAACCCCGAATATGTGTCTAGAGGATGTGGAAGGAATAGGTACAGCTGATTTGGATGACATCAATGCTAAATCTTTGAATATGTTAGATTGAATTGGACAAAATGCGAGAAAACTGTTTCGAGAAGGAGAACCCCCCCTGAAGGATTCAAAATTAGAGATATTGTTTCGATCAAGATATTGAAAAACTTGATTGGCCTCCAGATAGTGTCGAAGAGGGAGAAGAGAAAGAGATGGAAAAGTTCGTTTGGTACGTTGGCGACCATGCACTGGAAAACTATTGGAACCAATTCAACGACTTTACCCCGTGGATCAAAGTTATTTTCGAAATCAAGGAAGGAATGAGTGGGAGAAATAATCAGAGGGAAAAAAAATCAAATTCAGGAGATAAAACTATTGTGACACGATTATGAAACAGATTTATTTTATTAGAACAAAATTTGGTAGATAATTTATACTTCCAACCAGATTTAATTTTCTAATATTTTCTTTATTTCGTTTAGTCACTCTGAAATGTGACTCAACGTTGTAGTGTGTAAAGAATATTTGTTTATCATCTAATCACTGTGTAAGATGAGCCTCCTAGGACAGCTGTCAATTATATTGATATGATTTTTAAAAATATTGCAAAACTCTATAACTCAGCAATATCATCAAACTCAAAATAAATCTATACCATTGGTCATATTTTCATAAAAAAAATCCTCTACTTGACTTGTTGACAAACATGAGCTACGAAAGCTATCGAGGGTTGGCTCAATAATATCGACTCTAAACGAATTTGAAGCGCACTTAATGCAGGTATGATCAACTCCTAGATGCATGTAATTGAGTTGTGATTTGGAGAAGGATTGTCAACTTCTTGATATTTTATGTGACGGAGAATTTGCTTTTGTATTGAATTATCATCGATTTCCCCGATGAACAGTCAGAAAAACGTCAGACAGATTGGCTCAAAATTAGGGAAGCGATATGAAATTGCAATCACAATAGATATTCTCGCGCTATAGACTCACAAAATCCGATATTGATTGATTCATTATTTTATGTGACAGGATTTCTCTCCGGTTATAATGATTTTTCATTTTGGGTGGAATTTCATCTTCAGAATATCTGAGAAAAAATAAGAAAATAATAAGGAAACGATGAGCTGGGAAACAACTGGATTCAAGAGCATCTAGATGCAGAAGGTTTTATCATTGAATATGCCTTTCATTGACAAATAATTTCCAAACCGCTATAAATATATTTCGAAATTATCTCTGGAAGCATTGAAATTTCCAGAATTTGGGATAGAAATGGTCGCTTGAACTTGTACAGAGTTGCTACTGGGGGCATATTTGCACTTCTGGGCATTTTCTGGAGCTGAAGCTCTCAACTTTTATTGAAGGTCTCCAAATTGCAGCTCATCTATATCAATGAGACGAATCAAATCGTCCGAAATTGACATGAATGAATGGCTCACAATTACGTTTTCAATCAGTCGACAAGTTTTCTACCTCCGTAGGGAAGGGGTTGGACGATACTCCATCTGTGACAATATTTATATATCTATCTGCAAGCAAACTACATCCAATCGCATAGTAGAAGGCAGATCATGAAATAAAAGTTCAGACATGAAACCTTGGTACCAATTTCAAGATATAAAGTTGGTGACATGTAGCTTGAAAGATCGGGATTAGTTCGGGAGCTTTATCAGTATCCAAATTGCGAAGAATACGTCGAATAATTCATTAGCTGAAATGGTAACTGGTATGTTCCCTTGTGGATTTCGAGAAAATTATTGTCAACGAACATTTTGGCTTATGAGTTTGCTTTTTTTCACAAATGGTTGCGAGTTTTCCATTTCTTTTTGTGTCAGAATGGTAATGTTTTTTCCTATTGCTTTCACAATTTCGGACCATATTCCGGAACTGTGTTGATTGACTTGTTGCATGAGTCTTTTGCTCCAATACGTTGCAAGCACTTTTTTTTTCGCCACAATGTAATATCTTCGTTTTTATTGTAGCTCTTAACACATTGATGAACCAATGGTTTTCGGGGGCTTATATCTTGGTGTTATAGGATATGTGGGTTCCCAATATCAGCGAAAAAATATCTGAGATGGTTCACTGACATTCGAACAAAGTTGAATTATAGTATAGGGATAGGTCGAGAATATTGGCATAATAGCTCCTTATATCCGGAATACGGATGGGTTCATTGATCGAGTCATAGCCTCGAGTGTCTCGGATGATGGTGAACAGCGTTTATGTTTGTATTCAGGCAATGGAAATTGCAAACGATTATCTTCATTTCGGTTCATCCGATGGTTAAGCCCTCCTAGTTGCCCTCGCCTGGAAAAGCAAATGCACAGTCAATTTGCCTCTGAGGTATATCAATCAAGAAGCCGCGTATCATTTCATCAATAGTTGTGAAAAAGGGTATCGTGTGACCGGAAACAGTGACCCGATTCTGAAATATGGGTATGATCTATTAGTACCTATAGTCGATCGCCACCCGATGTGGGATTACATATACATATCCTTGTGTCGCCTCCAATGATAGACATGTCTCATACTGAGGTCTTTTCCAATCGACCACAGACAAACGACTATTGAAAAATATTCAGGCTCTTTCCTTTCATTAATGAAAGTTGGGAAAAATAATTTTATAGTCCTTAAATTTGAAGAATAATTGTAAGGTGGAATTCAGAGCATCCTGGAACCTCTTCAAATAGAGTATCATACAAATCCGAATTGGAAGTTACTTCCACAGAATAAACAATGCAATTACAATGTTAAATATTACAATTCAAGTGGTTGTAGCATAGTTCTGGATTTCAGGCATTCAGCATTATTTTTGGTAACATATTAGAATGTTTTAATTTAATGATATTTTATTTAAACAGAATATGACAAAACGGTTGGATATATTGTCCAATCGTAGCCGCTGACTTTACGAATGAATGAATAAGATTGACAATATATCGAAAGAATGAAATAAAATAAATAGAATTCGAATATTTTTCAGATACATTGTGTGAATGACATAAGCCATTTATGATTAGTGCAAGACAAATATTATTTCGATATAAAACGGAAAATTAAATATTTAAAGATATATCAGAGAATTGACGAATACTGAAAAATGTATATATTGACATAATAGAATGTCTTCTTTCTATTATTATGAGTATTATATCATGCAGAGAAATATATAATTTCACAAGTAGTCTCTACAACTAAATATCGCATCACTTAATAATGTCATTTTGTTAGTATGAAGCGAGTCTGATTTCTTTTCATCTTCTGATTGGTGGAATTATTTGGAACAAATTATGATTAGATGGATTATGACCACAGATAAATTCACAAAATTCAGAATATATCTCTTTCACCAATCGAACAATCATCAAACTTCGGATCAGTGTACCTAGCATATTGATTGGTTAATTTTTCATTAGATTATCAATGAACATATATTTGTTATTATATAACAAAATGCTGGAACACTCACAATCCCATTGCCAGTAACAAAATGAAAACAAATCATATACAATCAAATGCATTGAAAACTCACTAGTGGTGTAAAAACGTTGAGGTACAAACAATCTTCCGATGCTCGTTTATCATCTTTAGCTGTTTGATAGCATATGTTTGCATAAGAAGTTGTATCTAGGGTTCCATTCCACTTAATCACAGGTTGCGGGGGCTGAAAATAAATTGTTGGTTATTTTGAGATCATTCATATTGTTAGCAGCTCCAATTGAGCATGCCCTTTATAAATGATCTTAAAAATTAATTGAATTTGACAAAATTGTCGGGATGTGTTTAATAATTCCGATTTTTTATTTAAGTCGGATCCACTAACTTGAAATCTGTTAGTTCCAGTCGGTGGGGCTGCGTAAGGAATCCCTAGGAAGGACCAATATGTGACATTGTACCTTGAAGTTTTTCGAATTGCTCCCTGAATAGTTCCCTCTGGTAGATTCACTGTGGTGCCAAGCTCGGAAACCTGAAAATGTTAGGACTGGAAAGTATCTTCGAAAGAGGGAGAATATTCTGACAAAAATAACAATTGAGCTAAAAATTTCGATATCTATTTTTTTCATTGAATTATATAATATTCATTTCTGGAAAAACTAGTTTCTCAGTCCAATAGAAAATAGTATATAATTAACGATCAAAATTTGAAAATCATACCTACCACACTCCCCACACAAATAACCAAAAATATAAAAGCAAAATAGTCTTGCATCTCGTGGGACATTCTGTGAGATAATAACTCGTAACCCTCAAGATCTCATAATTCTGCAGATAACAAATGCTATCAATTGATTTTATCGTAACATGTTTTATTGATAAGATTAATCTTTCGATGAAGGACATTTATAATCCATGGAAAAAATCTACACTGGGTTAATGAACAAACGTAACAATCAAGATGTATGATTTACTTGCTACCATAACATACATCGCAAACAGTGGAAAATAACCGAGACGCGTCCAAGGGGACCTACCACCCTTGCAAGAAAATTTTACTAGACGTTGAAACCTGACGTCCTACTTCCGTGCAAAGGTACTTAAAATATCCATTCACGTACTGTCGGGCTGCAGTCTCAGGACTGTATGATCTGAACTGACGATTTGGACAGTTGCGCGCTATAAATGATTCAGTTCATATAAACGATCAGATCGTCAAACCTGGAACTGACAATCCTGGAATTCCAGCGACCTCAGATTTCAACATGCACGCACAATGTCCATCATCAGTAACGATGATTCAGTGAACTTTTGAATATAATCGAACCTAACATATCGAGAAAAAATACTGTTAAGGTCGATTTACACAGACCAGTGTCGTGACAGTACCGTGACCGATCCTCGATTCCACCAGCTGTGATCTCATATTGGTTTCTATAACAGTGCACTTGATAGGAAGAAGATGGCGGAGTTCTCAGCGGAAGGCCTCTTGATAATTGCTCTGATTCCGGATGAAGAAGGAGAAACATCAAGAGAAAAAACGGTAATGGATTCATCAAGCATGGAAAATAAAGAAACCTAAGGCAAATTTGTCACCCTGTACAATGAATTGACGAATACTTCAGAACAGAACATTCAATCATATTATTGAGAAAATTGGGAGTTGATCATTTACGGTATGCCAGGAGGATATCAGAAAACATTTTGGGATCAGTTCTCAAAAATTTAGACTTTATAATAGGCAGATTCGGCCTTTCCAAAACACGTAGATTACATAATCATGGACACTCGATCACTGCAAAATTTCATCATTAAATATGATGAAAATATATATATATATATATATATATATATATATATATTTATATATATATATATATATATATATATATGAAGATGGTCGATACTGGAACTAGGTCTGGAGCGGCTCAGAACTAATTTCATTTCTCTCAAATACTGGAACATGGGTTGTTCATTCAGGAAGTACTACCGTTCAGAAAGATTCGAACCAAACAATGATTAAACAAAATAATAATGCACTCATAAAATTTTAAGAATGTACATATATATTTAATAACACTTGATACAATTATCTCAATCGTTCTATGGAGAATGATAAGCAACAATATTCAAACAACGAAAACGAATGTAGCTTATTGGCAGATGATTTTGCAGTTGGCTACACAATAGAAATAATTTTACTAAAAGAACAATCTTGAAATTCAATTACCACAAATGGCTAGAAATAATTCTCTTTTGAGATCTTTGTAATCTTGAAAACTATGGAGATACTTTACAGACATATACACATTTCAATAGGTTGGGTTTTGCCATAAACATAAATACAGAAAAACAAACATTAGACTCACCCTGTTCAACACTTATCCACTGGAGTAGTTTTTAAACGGCAATTTGATTTGAAGTTATTATTATTTCGTTTTCTCCCGCGTAAATCGGTTATTTTATTTTATTTTGCCCGGTATATTCGTATACGGCTAAGATCTTTCTAAGTGATCGTGAACCATTGAAATTGCGGAATCCCGTTGTATTATCTCTGTTCTGGATACGTTGACAAAAATAGACAATTTGTAGAAAACTATACTGTTCACTCGTGTTTTTACTAAGAGCTTTAATACTTGATTTGAATTGACTGAGTTCTTAAGTTTTCTGAAGTTCACTACACTGATTTGGAAACTCTCATTATTATTGTACGATACTGTAATTAGACTGACTTTTTAACCTAACCTTCGAGAGTGACATGTCTCTAGTTCACTGTTGAACATCGAATGGACATTTTGATCTCGAACTCGCGCTTTTATATTCCGTTATCGAATCACGTGATAATCTATCTCACGGCGACTGGTAATTATAATTATCTTCAACCAAAATTAATGGCTGTTGTTTTGGTCATTGCACGCATTGATGATTAATGGGTTGTTTTGTTTCTGTCATAGATAAAAATATATAAAACATAATTTTATGCCTTTTCGAGGAAAAGTTATAGTTAATGGCTGTCATACTCGGTGAATTTATGGCGTTTTCTATGGTACAATTACATTGAATTCGTTTTTATGATACTGATAACGCGCTGTAAAATAAACAAGTGGCAATTGATAATCTTGTTTACGCTCTTAGATGAGTTATTTATGAATCCGGTGTACAAGGGTTATTCTTGATAATTATTTTTAAATGCATTTTAATTGTTCTTCAATAACAACATACGATTTAACGAGCGTATGCTTATCAGCTCTTCCAGTCAAACATGGTGAACCCTATTGAACCTTTTCTGGCCATCACGATATTGTTTTGAGAATATTACGCTGTTTTGCAGGGAAGAAAGTTTCTCTGTAATTACGTGGCTTAACAAATTGTGGCATATCGGACAAATTATTGAATTGAAGGAAAAAAAAAGGATCCTCACGAATCGTAAGGTCGTGGGTTCGACTCCCACTTGAGGATGCTTTCTTTTCTTTAATTCAATAATTTGTCCAATATGCCACAATTTCCTTTTTTATGTATTCCTTTCGGACACAATTTTCCACTTTCATATATATATATATATATATATATATATATATATATATATATATATATATATATATATTTAATATATATATATATATATATATATATAATATATATTTAAATTTATTATGTTGCCGAAATTTTAAATGATATGAATAGATAGTAATGTCAAAGTACTATAAAACAAACAATTTCATACACTGTCAAAATTATTATAACCCATATTTGCTCAAAAGGCAACAAAAAGGTCCAAATGTGCAAAATTGTCATGAATAAAAACTAATCAACACAATTATAAATTGGAAACATGCAGTAATGAAATTGTAGCTAACTAATAGTAGCCAATGAGAGAACGGCAAACGTCTTTATGAAAGTAGCCAATCAGGGAATAGATGGTATGGTGTGAAATTGAAAAATTGTGAGGAAATAGCAATGAGATGGTATCAGAAGCAATTATTATTCAAATATGTAAATAATGATAAGAATGGAAAGAGAATTGTAATTATAAATGATGCAATATAAACATAAACAGTGAAAAAGGACAAATTTAGTGCGCGAATTTGAAAATTCAAATTGAAAACAAGGAGGAAGAGAGGTATCTACGCGGCAGAAAAATAAAGCCTCGAGGAGATGAATAAATATTTCCAAGCAAACAGCATGCAGAAATTTCACGATAAGAAAAATGGAATAATTCCACCATTTGGGAAACAAAAACAAACATTACCCCAATGATATAATATAACCACGAATCCTGATGCTGATTTCCACATCTATATCGTTCCTGACACTGATTTTGCAGTCCTGACAGCGAATGAGCAGAGGAGACATCCTGTTAGTATGGTATAGTTTGAACACCAACAGTTTCTAACCAGGTATAAAAACTTTCATAGTGTATTTCCGGTCCAGAACTATCTCACAAATAACCAATTGCATATTCGAAGAACGTTATTTCACTTTACTTTGAACAATAACAGAAAATTTACATTCACGAAAAGTGAGGTTCTGTTTATTTATCCAAGATCTGATTTATCATTATTATTCGTGAATATTTGTTTGATTCACTCTAGTAATAAGTTATTTCTCGTAGGCCAGGTAATTTTAAGTCTTCCTGAATAAAGGAGATAATTGTTTTTGATACTTTGTTGTTTATTTTCTCACAATGATCAACTAACATAACAAAGATCATTCAATAAACTGAAGTTAGTCACCAGTGGCAGAGTATCTATTGCTTTGAACCGGCCACCTTTTGAGAAAAGAGCGTACCAGCTGTTGTCTAGCCGTGGCAAGGAAAAATAATAATTGTTGGTATCGTGACGAGAGAACAGTGACGTTCGCTGGCAATTATTATTACAGGGGCAGAAATATCTATTTATATCATTATAAATTTGGCTCTCAAAGAATACCACAAAAATCATTAGCTATCTCAATATACAAAAACAAATTTCTATTTATCAATTCATCAAAACATAACAATTGGCACCCAAAAGTGGGGCAAAATAAAATCAATATATATTTTCCAATTCATCAAAACATAATAATATATAGATATATATATATATATATATATATATATATATATATTGTTATGATTGGTTCTTTAATTAATTTTTTTATGATTTATAATCTGTTTCATTTATTTCCCTATCTTCTCAATAATTTTGAAAAATGAATACCTATCATAACAAAAATGAAACTCCGGCTATGTTGTCTTGGTCTTTTTCAAAAATCCTTTAACCTCATCCCAGCTCAGTCGGTACGCCTATGAAGAATGAGTCATCTCTATCATCAGCAGGTGGTTCAATAGTGCCAACTTGGCGCAAAACTTGATGTCAAATATGCTGTTTTGTGGGGAAAAAGTATATGGTTAGGTGCTCAAAGATAAACACAGGTTGCAGAAAATCGTCAAATATTTGTTTTTATTGAAATGAGTTCTTAAAATTGACCTACTCTGCAAAATCTAACTTATTTACTATGGACAGTGATGTGAAATGGTAAAATTTGCTTATGGATGATAAATAGTTGATGAATAATCGTTGAAATGTTATGGACAGTCTGTGAAAATAGAACAAACCAACAAAAGTTCAAATTGATGGACACAAATGATCAAATAATCACTATAAGTGTCTGGACCTGTTATGTTGCACTGTATTCAGTTCAGCGTTTGAAATACCTGCATCCTGTCTATTGGAAGTGTTCGTGCTTACTGGAACATACAGCTTCACTGCAGAAAACCCCCTCGTTCGTTTCTGGCAATGGCATGGACTGGACTTGTGTTATTTTAATAAGGTGAGATATTTTTTCTTGTTTTTATATTCCCATTCGTATCTGAATTATGTGTAAAACGTTTGAGGATAGTTCTGCTTGTTTTCTCTTGTGTTTTTCTCATAATAATTTTCTCTAAATTCGTCACTGGTTTCGTTTCTAACACAATTTTTCATCTCTCCCAAGCTTGTTTTTGTTCCTCTTGACAACCCACAAATTTTGTTTATTTTCACAAATTCTAAAATATATTGCCACTTTCTATCTGATAATTAGTCATCCTAACTTATTCTAATGATTTTATTTGAAAAGTACTATTCTAGACCTTATATTATATGTACAGATTTGTAAAAAATTCATATTTGACATTTTTCTGTGTTCATAATTTTTATATTTCATTGTTTGCCTCGCATAGTTTTTGACATATCGCTGTTGGGTTTCCTCATGATATGATTTACCATACAGGATGTTCCAACTTGTATACCATTTGATCTACTTGAAATACAAAGTTTCTTCATGAATTTAAATTTCCATATTATTTTCATTGTGCATTCAACATGAATGTTTTGTTGGTCACTTACTTACGACAATAGAGATACTTCAGGACTGACATTTTGATACAAATGCGTTGACTAGAGCATGTTATAAGATTCCAGAATAGTAAAAAGCATAGAAAACTTGTAAAACAAACATAGCATGAACCACGATAACTCAAATACCCAATAATAACAATGAATTATCATCTCAATTATTTTATAAACATTACCTAACATAACAATATATATAGTGTCCGTCATAAAGATGGCTACATATGGGAAAAAATTTGTTATAGAAATTTCTGAAAAACTCCAATAGCGGTTCGTTTCTGCATGTCTGACAACTGAAAAATCCGTGCCGACTTACATCACGTGACCTCAGATTTGGCGGTAATGTTTAAAGACGTCGACTGTGGTGCCGAAAAATGGGTCAAACTGACAAGATATCGAAAAAAAATATGGAGAAAATGTGATAAGAATCCAACGAGGATCCCATGTACCAATTTGGAACCGGATTGAACAAAAATGCCATTTTATTCCTCTGCCCTTACTAAGAAACATTATACATTCTTGTTTTATCTGGAAACAGCTTTGATAACCTAAATCACATAAATTTGGGTCAAAACTAATCGAATATTTGTGGAATAGACATTTTGCGGGAGATAAATTATGAAAACATAATTTAGTCTTGTCACTGATATATATATATATATATATCTATATATATATGTACATATATATGAAAGAGAGTAATATCGGGGGGACTGTTAAAAACAAAATGGAAGGAATTAATGGACATAGTCCTCAGAGAAAAGTGCTCGTAGACACGTGTTTCGGGCTTCGGCCTCATCAGTACGGTGGAAGTGCAGGATGAACAACACTGGGTAGAAAACGACGAATCAACGAGTCAATAAACAGAGCAGCCGCTCATTTGTGATTTCGGTCAGCAGACCTGAATTCCAGGGCAACAACCAACGTCACCACGGCAGTATAGCTACCTGCGTGACATCGAGTCCCGGAATATAAATATGAAAGAGAGTATATCGAGGGGACTGTTAAAACAAATGAAAGGAATTTAATGGACTAGCCCTCAGGAAAAGTGCTAACCGTGACAGTTTCGGCTTCGGTCTCATCGGTGGAGAGTGCAAGGATGAAAACACTGTGAAAACGACAAATCAGGAGTCAACAAAAGCTGCCGCTCATTTGTATTTTGGGCAGCAGACTGAATTGGGAACAACCAACGTCGCACGGAGCGTATATACCGTGACAGAGTCCAGGGAAAATAAATATGAAAGAGAGTAATATCGAGGGGACTGTTAAAAACAAAATGGAAGGAATTCAATGGACATAGCCCTCATCCTTGCACTTCTCCACCGTACTGATGAGGGCCGAGAGCCCAAAACAAGTGTCTACGGTTAGCACTTTTCTCTGAGGGCTATGTCCATTAAATTCCTTCCATTTTGTTTTTAACATTACCATCGATATTACTCTCTTTCATATTTATATTCCTGTACTCGGATGTCACGCAGGTAGCTATAGCTGCCTCCGTGGTGACGTTGGTTGTTGCCCTGGAATTCAGGGTCTGCTGACCGAAATCACAAATGAGCGGCTGGCTCCTGTTTGTTGACTCCGTTGATTTGTCGTTTTCTACCAAGTGTTGTTAATCCTGCACTTCCACCGTACGATGAGGGCCGAGAGCTCGAAACACGTGTCTACGGTTAGCACTTTTCTCGAGGGCTATGTCCATTAAATTCCTTCCATTTTGTTTTTAACAGTCCCTGATATTACTCTCTTTCATATTTAGATTCCTGGACTCGGATGTCACGCAGGTAGCTATAGCTGCCTCCGTGGTGACGTTGGTTGTTGCCCTGGAATTCAGGGTCTGCTGACCGAAATCACAAATGAGCGGCTGGCTTCTGTTGTTGACTTCGTTGATTTGTCGTTTTCTACCAAGTGTTGTTCATCCTTGCACTTCTCCACCGTACTGATGAGGGCCGAGAGCCCGAAACACGTGTCTACGGTTAGCACTTTTCTCTGAGGGCTATGTCCATTAAATTCCTTCCATTTTATATATATATATATATATATATATTCACATGAGCTTATTCAATATTCTCAACCCGTAAATGGAATTTAAACCAATTAATATTTCCAATTGAAACTCAATAGTACATTATTTATCCTTGCTAGATTGAATATTGGTTAGTAAATTTGAACTTCAATGACTTAGCTATATTTTTGAATGTTATAAGGCGGCTTTGAAATAAGATATACTTTTGTTATAACAATAACAAATGTCACAATAACTTATTGACAATTTTGTTGGAGTTGTCGTTCTTTATCAGTTGGAAGATGGTTGAAAAATGTAATTCCTGTATATGATGGACTGTTCTTAAAAAATGATGTGTTATTAGTCGGGAAAAACGGTCACGTTCAAGGAACACTGCGATAAAATGTGCGAGACTGATAAATTTTCATCGACTTAAAAAAAAACGAAAACAGGAACGGATACAGTTTCCGAAACGTCAAGAAGAGTATATAGAGAAATTGTAGAAGGTTATAATCCCAGAAAAATGTCAAGGATGAGTATTGCTCCACAAAAAATAAGCTTCAAACAATACTTAATTTTCACATTTAAATGCCCTAATCGCAGCCTTGGAAAAAACATCTACCGCTTCATATGCTTAACACAACAAATAATTCCCACCTCTCCCAATAGTCAACATTCGTTTGAATTTTAACAAAAATTGAATGACACGGAAAAGCAAATGGCCCAAAATATGACTTTGATCAATATATTTAACACCAAAGCATTTTATTCAAAGGACTATCAACCGTAATGTTCTCTGACTAGACACAAACCAGAAAGCGAAGTTTGCAAGCTTTTTGATATTCCTAGATTTTAGATTTTTGACAGGAAACCTCAACAAAACTGGAATTTACTTATATATCAATTACAATTTGATGTAATATAAAGAATATGGATTCATGTTATTCTTTCGGAAGTAGAGCTATTTTTTCAATTTCGAGTTGAAACGCCTATGAATTCTGGTAATCTTGGAATCTGAGTGTGGCAGAACACTGTTTTTCACTATTCAACCCATCATTTCAATAAATTCAATATAATATCCAGATAAATAGCTTCAAATTATTTTCATTAATATGCTTCTTTCTCATATGCTCAAGAATATATCATACTTTCATACTTTGTCCCTCTGAGAGAATTGCAAAGTTTTCTCCGAATAATTTCATAGTTGAAACTGAAATGAGTGCGTGTAACCTCTACGCGCGGTTAAAGAAAAACTTTCTTGACGTTGCTGTAGATATTAAATATGTCATTTAGAATCTAATAGAATATATTGATGATATAATTTACAGTGAGCAACAGAAAGTCATACACTTATTCAAATCGAGCATAACAAATAAATTAATTCAATAAGAATAAAGATTTAAATGTAAAATTGGAGGTTTGTGATAAATAAAATGAGAAACAAACTCTGCTCCGCAAATTCTCCGAATTTCTTGAGATAACTACATTAATTAGCTTATCATATATCGTTGATTGAAGTGGAGAATATTTATTGTTAAATTACATGTGTATCTCAATCAATCAATTAATGGTAGGGATTCTGTTGAACAAAATTACCATTGAAATATCGAGCAAGAAACATCGGTAATACATGGTAATTTCTATTTGAACGATCTGAACCTTCAATAGTGAAATAGAGTAACTGCTGGTGAATAAATGTTTTGATATAGTCTTATTTAGAGAAATTTAAAGAACAACGATAATCGTTGGTTGATCATGTACACACCGAACAACAACAATTTCTTTTAAAAAAAACTTGTTCATTAGCTCATCACACCATGGCTTTGAACCATAACCCAGATTATGACAATGTGAATATCTTGGAACATGAATCTAATGTAAAAAAGAGAACTTTTCTCGAAATGACACAAAAAAAAAAAAAAAAAAAAAAAAAATTCAAAGAACCTAATTCAATGAATTCGAGAACGGACATTGATAATCTCAGCATAATCTATTCATATTTACTCAGTCGTTCTCCGTATGAGACAGACCACAATTCAATACATTAACATAATTGTGTCCCCTGGAAGGGTGGGTATCGAAAAAGTTTTCACTTTGTCAAATTTTTTCATTTTTTCTAATAAACTTATATTTCCTCTGGCAGTCTCCTTATGAGACTTACCTAAATCGTTTCAATTAACATAAGTTGGTACCCTGTATTTGTTTGGTGATATTATTTTTCACCGCATTGTATGTTGGCAACAGGCCTTAGATTCATACTTGTCAGTTGTCAACTTCATATACTTCAATAATCATTCATTTTTCATTTGTCACCACTGCCTCTTGAATCCAACATGTCCTCCATAAGAGCCCATTTGGAATTTTAAAATGTTTATACACTTATGTTCAAGTAATCTTGATCAATTTTGATCAAAGTTTTAACTATATAACTATACAAGTGAAAGGGATTTTACCTCACTTTTGTAAGTACACATATGCCTTTTTGGTTTTTCAAATCTTATAATGTTCAATTTAATTCATTGTAGAGTTCCTGATGAAGAGACAATAAATGACTCGAAAGCTTGAATAGAAAAAAGAGTACACTTTTTTTCATACCCCTGTTGACTGCATACCCAAATTTAAAAAGGATTCTTATGTATATATATATATATATATATATTCAAATGAGATGTGTCCTTGTAAATGGAAGGTTGATGTGATTTTCGGATGAGGACAAATAATAAACTTTCTAGTTTTTGGCCAACGTTTATTCAACATATTGAGAATTGTTCAAAAAAAATTTTTGCAAAAGGAGCAAGTCATTGGTAATCGATTTAAAACATGGAATTAGTATCAATTTAAAAACTTTGACTTTGTTGTGAATGTGTCCTTCCAAATTACGAAAAACCACTTTGGAAACCATGCGTTTTTATTTTTATGTTTGCATCCAAATTTATAATGGTATTACTTTGTACACAGGATTCTAGTTGAGGTATGTACATGTTTCATCCTTTTAATAATGTTTTAATATTTTATCTTTTCAAATTGATACTGATTCCATGTTTTATATTGATTACCAATGACTTGCCTCTTTTAAAAAAAAAATTTGAACAATTCTCCTACATTCTTTCTGAATAGTTGTCCTTCCAGGCCCTGATAAAGTTTATACGTTGAATAAACGAAACGTTGGCCGAAAACTAGAAAGTTTATTATTTGTCCTCATTCGACAATCACATCAACCCACCCTATATATATATATATATATATATATATATATATATATATATATATATATATATATATATATATACAGAGTGACCCATTTGAAAGCGGGCCACCTCTCTGAAACTGTTATTTATTATCCGATTCAGAAAGTTTTTTTTTTCAGTAGATAGAGCATCAATAGTACTAGTTGGATGCCATGAATTTGAAATAGAAATAAAAATTTCACGGCCTACTTCGAATTTTTTTCAAGGTCAATAATAAAAAATTTCGAATAGTCGTCATATAAATCACAATCTTGTTAAAAATATCGTTTAAAATGCTCTTTCAGGTCGTTGGCAGTCGAGTTTGTGAACTGCAGTTATTCAATATGGCGTCAAATTATGTTTCTTCCAAACGTAACTCCATAGTATAGAAGATAGTTATGTCCACCAGAACACTGCCGTTTTTTGCCAAAGAAATTAAATGTACATCTTTACATCAAATAGTAATCAATATTCAATAATCAATTATAACCAATATTGATAACATAAATGAACTACAACAAAAGGATGGATTCAAATGATAGTGCCTACATTCGATCATTGGTTTGGGGTAATATCTGTGCAAGCCTGTCTTATTCTTTCACGCAGTTCCTCTTTGGTGGTTGACAGTTATTCCAAATATCAATCTTGGTTTCATTCAAACCTGCTTGGGATACCACATTTCAAATATATTATTTTTATTAGGAGGCTTTGTAACTTTAGTTGCTATAGAGATGACAAGTCATCAGAATAATAGACGAAAAGACACAAATTTGTCAATGTTAATAGTGAAGTTTATAACTCATCAAATACCTACACTAATAAAGAAGTATGACTGATAATTTGACTTTGCAGGAGAAAATTGAAATAGTAAGACTTCGTGGTAACAACGACAGATCCAAAAGGGAAGTGGATGTGGAATTTTCGATAACATGCATCCGGAGCATCGAAATATTAGCAGAGCTACAATTGGCCGAATAAACCAAATTTTCACTATGGAGCTGTTTGTAAACATATTCTGAAGAATAGTAATATTGTACAAAGACAGAGACGAAATAATTCTGAACGAATTCGAAATTATTTTAATAATAATCCGAAAACAAGTGTGAGAATTGTAAGTTTGGACATTAACTTACCGCGTGGAACAATAAGGAGAAATATGAAATATAAGATGAAGGGATTCAAGCCAAAGTTTCTTCACACTTCAGAAGAAGGCGATAATGAAAAGAGGATGGAGTATAGTTTATGGGCTCAAAAGAATATCTAAATGACAGGAATTTTCTGAAAAAAAATTTTGTTCAGTGACGAGGCAACATTCACAACCAATGGAACAGTTAATTCTCAAAATACAAGGTACTGGACGGAAGAAAATCCACATTGGATAATAAATTGCAGAAGACAGTACTCACAGTAAACAAATGTTTGGTGTGGAATATTACATATCGAAATAATTGGCCCCTTTTATTTTAAAGCAATTTGAATAGTCAAATTTTTTTGAATTTTTTTAAAAACGAATTTCCTAACGCTATGGATGAATTTCCAGTGGCATCTTCTATTTCAATTAGATGGCTGTTCCATTCACAATATCAGGATTGTGAGAGATTGGTTAGAAGAAATTTTTCCTAATCGAAGGATAGGGTGAAATAGTGCATTGATCGAGTTTTCCCCCAGATCCCCGGACTTGACTCCATTGGATTTTTTTATGGGGCTTCGTTAAAAAAAAAGTTTACAAAACTCGCCCAACGAGCAAAGAGGAACTGCGTGAAGGAATAGGACAGGCTTGCAGAGATATCACCCCAAACCAATTATGGAATGTTATGGTTAACATTAGAAAACGATACGATAAATGTATCGAATTGAAAGGAGATTTGGTTGAACAATCCGAAATTTAATGTGAAGGCACTGTCATGTCAATACATTCTTTTGTAGTAGTTCATTTATGTTATTAATATTGGTTAATTATATTATTGGATGTAAAGATGTGCATTTATATTCTTTGACAACAAAGTGCAATGTTATAAGAGACATAACATATCCTACATACAGTTGTTATGTTCTGAAGGAGTATTCTGAACCATATTATTTTCAAAATTGTGATTTATATGACAACTATTTGAATTATTTCGATATTGATATGAGTATTTTACTTATGCTATATTTCTGTTAAAATAAACAATTCCATCGTGAAATTTTGGTCACACCCATTTGAAAGCATCACAAAGTGGCGTCGTCAAATTTTATTAAAAAAAATCGCCAGTATGTTTTTTGGATTTTTGACCTTGAAAAAAATTCGAAGTAGGCCGTGAAATTTTTATCTTTATTTCGAATTTATGGCATTCAACTAGAACTATTATTTTTATAAAAAAAAATTCAACTAAAAATAAAAAGGGATATATATATATATATATATATATATATAATATATATTGTTATGGTATGATAAAATTTGGAAATATATATTGTTTTTATTTCCCCCACTTTTTGGTGCCAATTGTTAATTTTGATGAATTGAGAAATATAATATTATTCTTATAAGTATACTTTCTGCACCTCGTTGGGCAACAATTGTAATGATATGATGTTTTGAGAAATATTTGAATTGTTTTTGTATATTGAGATTGCTAATTATTTTTGTATTCTTTATGAGCCAAATTGATATGATACAAATAGATATTTCTGCCCCTATAATAATAATTGCCAGCGAACGTCACTGTTCTCTCGTCACGCTACCAACAATTATTATTTTTCTCACCACGGCTTAGCTACAGTTGGTACGCCCTTTTTATCTCAAGGTGGCCGGTTCAAAGCAATAGAGACACAGCCACTGGTGACTAACTTCAGTTTATTGAATGATCTTTGTTATGTTAGTTGATCATTGTGAGAAAATAAACAACCAAATATCAAAAACAATTATCTCCTTTATTCAGGAAGACTTAAAATTACCTGGCCTACGAGAAATAACTTATACTAGAGTGAATCAAACAAATATTCACGAATAATAATAATAAATCAGATCATGGATAGATAAACAGAACCTCACTTTTTCCGTGAGTAAGACGTTTTCTGTTATTGTTCGAAATAGAGTGTCATAAAGTTCTTCGAATGTGAAATTCGTTATTGGTGAAATAGTTCAGGACCGGAAATACACTATTGAAGTTTTTATACCTGGTTGGAACTGTTGGTGTTCAAACTATACCATAAAACAGGATGTCTCCTCTCTCCATTCGCTGTCAGGTCTGCAATACCAGTATCAGGAACTATTCAGAGGTGGAAATCAGCATAAGGATCCGTGGATATGTTATTTCATTAAGTTAATATTGTTTTTGTTGACCAAATGATGGGATTATTCCAATTTTCTTTCAGTAAAATTTTGCGTGCTATCAGCTTGGAAAATTATTTCAATCCCCTCTGAGCTTTGTTTTTCTATTGCCTAGATACCTCATTTCCTCCTTGTTTCTCCATTTGAATATTTGAATTCTCGCACTGAATTGTTACTTTCCACTGTTATGATTATATTGCTAATTTATATGTACAATTATTTTTCCACCCTTATCATTATTTACAAATTTGAATAATAATTGCTTTGATACCATCTCATTGCTATTCTCCCACAATTTCCAATTTTACACCTGACAATCTATTCCCCTGATTGGCTATTTTCATTAAGACGTTTGCTGTTCTCTCATTGGCTACTATTAGTTAGCTACAATTTCATATACTGTATGTTTCAAATTTATAAATGTGTTGATTACTTTTTATTCATGATAATTTGTACATTTGGACTTTTTGTTGTCTTTTGAGCAAATATGGGTTATAATAATTTTGACAGTGTATGAAATTGTTTGTTTTATGTACTTTGACATTATTATCTATCCATATCATACCTAGGCTCACAATATACATGGTATTTCAAAAGTTATTCACAAACAAACTCTTGAAATTAATAATTATTTATTATTTATTCTTTTTGTGGTTTTTTAGTCTTTTAAAATTTACAACTGGCATAACATAACATAACAATATATATATATATATATATATATATATATATATATATATATATATATATATATATATATATATATATATATATATATATATATAATATATATATATAGGTGTGAAGGTTAGACGACTGTCTGAGTTGAAGGAGAATCCTCTTTGAATTCGGATGTGCAGTCAACAAGGGAATGGAAAATAAAGTGAAGAACTCTTTTTTCCATTCAAGCTTTCGAGTCATTCATTGTCTCTTCATCAGGAACTCTACAATGGATTAAAACTTAACATGATTTGATTTGAAAAACAATTCGGCATGTGTCTACTCACGAAAGTGAGGTTAAAAATCCCTTTAAATTGCCGCAAATTATAAAATAACATGTCACAACTGACAACACTCTTGGTATTATCCTATTTAATTAAAACTTTGATCAAAAATACTAACACCAACAAATCAAGGGTACCAACTTAATGTTTATTGAATTGAATTTCAGTCTGTCTCAGGAGAACGACTGAGTGAATATGAAAAGATTATGTTGAGATTATCAATGTCAGTTCTGGAATCCATTGAATTAGGTTTTTCGGAAATTTGTGTCATTTCCAGAAAAGTTCTCTTTTTTAAATTGGATTCATGTTCCAAGATAGTCACAAAAACTTTTGCAACTCTTCATTAATAGTGGTTAACCACGAAAACTTGTTTATTAATTGATTTTCAGTAGGACTTGATCACCAAAACAATAATAATAATAATACTAATACAATTCATAATTCAATTAATAACAATTTACAACCAACTTTTTATCTTACATTGCCACATATTGAATCTCTAAACTATAAATTTAACAAATTATTTTCCAAGATTCCTAACATCAAAATTGCTTACAAAAACCAAATCGTATTAAACAATATTTTTTTAAAATTGAAGGACATAGATCTTTCATTAGACAATTCAAATTGGGTTTATTGTCTTCCGTGTTCTCAATGTGAAAAGGAGTACATTGGGCCAAACCAAAAGGAAATTGAGAGACATAATTAGCTCCCATAAAGTCGATATCAGAAATTTAAAAAAAACTTGTTCATTAGCTCATCACACCATTGCTTTGAACCATAACCCAGATTATGATAATGTGACTATCTTGGAACATGAATCCAATTTGAAAAAGAGAACTTGCCTGGAAATGACACAAATTTTCAAAGAACCTAATTCAATGAATTCCAGAACCGACATTGATAATCTCAACATAATCTATTCATATTTACTCAGTCGTTCTCCTTATGAGACAGACTAAAATTCAATTCAATAAACATTGAGTTGCTACCCTTGATTTGTTTGTGTTAGTATTTTTCACCTTTTTTTAAAGCTCATATTCACTCAGACGTTCTCCTTATGAGACAGACCAAAATTCGTTTCAATAAACATTGAGTTGGTACCCTTGATTGGTTGGTGTTAGTATTTTTCACCTCATGTTATGTTGGCAACAATCCAATCTGTCATGCACGCCAATTGTCATTATCATTCACATACATCACTTCCTCTTTAATCCAACATGATCTCCATAAGAGCCCGTTTGAAATTTGAAAATGTTTGTACACTTATTTCAAGTAATCTTGATCAATTTTGATCAAAGTTTTAACTATATAGGATTTATACCAAGAGTGTTGTCTGTTGTGACATGTTATATTATAAATTGCGGCAAGTGAAAGGGATTTTTTACCTCACTTTCGTAAGTACACACATGCCGAATTGTTTTTCAAATCAAATAATGTTCAATTTTAATTCATTGTAGAGTTCCTGATGAAGAGACAATAAATGACTCGAAAGCTTGAATAGAAAAAAGAGTTCACTTTATTTTCCGTTCCCTTGTTGACTGCATATATATATATATATATATATATATATATATATATATATTATATATATATATATATATATCTATATATATATATATATCTATATATATATATATATATATTATATATATATATATATATATATATATATTATATATATATATATATATATATATATATATATATATATTATTATATAAGTATATGCAAATTGCATCACAATATAAGGAGTATTCCTTATTGCTTCATAGGAAACTCTTACGAGGTTCCGCAATTCTTCCTCAGTTAGAATTGGTTGACAGAACACCAAAGTCTTGAGATGTCACCAAAAAAAATAATCAAGACTGTTCAAGTCTGGGGATCTAGCTGGCCATGACTCTGTTCCACCACGACCTATCCAGAGATCATGAAAGCTTTGGTTTAAATATTCGCGTGCCAGAGCACCAGAATGAGCAGGTGTACCATTGTGCATTAACCACATGCGATTTCGCATTAAAATAGGAACATCTTCCAACATAATTGGCAAATTACCTTCAAGAAATCGGCGATAGTCCAATTAGGTAATATCCAATAATTCCATTAATTTAATGAGAACTGCTCCTGGTGATGAGGTTCCACGGTTGCATGCAGATTTTCCTCGCCCCGAGAATGAATATCATGAACATTTCATAAATTCATTTTCAACCAATTAGAAGGTTCCTTTTTGTTTACGTTGCTTATAGCAACGGGAGATTATCGCGATAATTTTGTTACTTCTTATTAACTTAATGGAATCAATAAGTGATAATTCTTCTGTCAAAAATGAAGCGCCTTATTATATCTATTGACAAAAGTCACTCAGAATTGAATCAAAATACATTTTGTTGCTAACTTATAATTTTTATTGATACTAACCAATTTGCTTTACATATCGAACACCGCGGCTAAAGAAGCTTCAAACATTATGAAAAGATTCAAAATATTATGAAATTCTTGCACTGCATCTTTTTTAATGGGCAAAAACTTGGTGATTCTATCATTGAAATTTGTCTGTGTTTCAACAAATATATGTAATATTCTGACACTCGTTTATTCCGTTGGGCTTTGGACATCTTGTGGCTTTCTGAAATTTCAATTCCATATCAACTTTGTTAAACAATTTCTTATGTACAAGAATATTTTCGTCCATAAACTGGTCCAATAAAAATGGTAATAATTTCAAGTCTCTGTGGTTTTGGCTTACGTCATTCATCTTCTGGCACATGGTACATAATTTATAACTTTCACAGTTCATTGTAGATATTTGTTTTTAAGTTGTTTATTATTTATTAAAATTTTACATTGATTTGACAATAATTATTAATATTAAATGCCAAATCACCGGGACAATAACTGCCAAATGTCAAACGTTAACAAATGTTACTCAGGCCAACTATTTACTCGTTAATATTTTATGAATAATATCTAAATAAAAACGTTTTATCAATTACTCCCCATTTGTACATTCATTTATATTTTTCAATGTCCGTCACATTTTAGTAACAAAAAAGTGTTACTTAACGTCAAAGTAAAATTCTCTTGTGAAAATACAATATGTTATATTTTTCTAAAATCCTCGGAAATATTTTTTTTTGAGCTTCAGTTGAAACTATGTAGACATAATTTCAGATGTTATGGTTGAAAACGAATTAATGTTCTTAATGTTCCTGAAATTTTAGTATTAAACCTTAGTTACCAGCAAGTAAAATCAACTTCTATTGTGAAAATATAGTGCGTCATATTTAACTAAAACTCATCGGAAATATGTTTTTTTGAGTTTCATTTGAAATATGAAAAAAACTTAGTTACTGACAGTAAAATCCACTTCTATTGTAAAAATAGAGTGCGTCATATTGAACTAAACTCATCGAAAATATGTTTTTTGAAGTTTAATATGAATTTAAAACTATAAAGACATTGGATTTCAGCTAACAAATTTGTTATTTAATGTTTCTCACATTTTGGTTATAAAAACGAGTTACTAACGGCTAAAATTACAATAAGAAAAAATTATATATTATGTCCAACAATGTATATTTCAGAAATAAAGCAGGAAAGAAAAGCTAAAATATTCATAATAGATAAACTTTTTATTGCCTATTTAGTATAACACTACTTATTGAAGTGATTTAACGTAAAACTTCAAAATTATAACTAATTTTTTGTATTAATATTAAACACGCAGTTGTTGTAGACAACTCTGGAAGAAGTGTCGGAAGTACTGGCATTATTTGATTGCTCTACAAAGGCAGACGTTGTAGTTTCACTTGCCTGAATTTGCCTCATAGACTCAATAATCTTTCTGTGGTGAAAACTATTCATTTGTAGGTATGTCCTGTTATTTTAATGAGTTGTTGTTCTTCAACTCCAAACTGTGATAGGCTAGTGACTGCTGTGGCTCTGACTGAATGATTTGTCACTTTTATTCTTTCAGTATCGATCCCACTCTTTGCTGCTGACTGTTTGAACCATGTAGAGATTGTGTTTTTGCCTACTAGAGAATTTTTGTACCATTCGTTGGACACCTTAGATTTCAAATTTGATGTTACAAAGAGACGGTCTGTTGTTATTAAACACATACTATGTTTACCATCAATTTCTTAAATAATCTTACGGGGCACATTTCGGGATTAGCAACATTTTTCATAAGAACTTGCTATCTGCAAGTTTTTCAGACCCTCCTTGAGTAGTTTTTGAAAAAACAGGGTTATATTCAATCCGACCAGTAGAGTATCCTCTATCGATTTCTCCAATAAAGTATTGAATGCAGCAGTTTACTCCTTCACCGCCTCTCCATGCGAGCTCATGAGCAACAGTAAAGAAAACCTCTTTTTGAAGACCGTCAGGTGTATCTCTATCCCATAAATGCACCATTATACTTTAATCAGCAGTCGATAATGCTGAAGAACTTTTCTTTCGTTTGGAAACATCCATCTGCAATTTTGCATCTCTTGCCGCCCTAGCTTTCAAAAACTATATCTTTAAATGGATCAACCTCAATTTTATATGTGGTAAAATTATCTTGAAGCTGTTCCGCTGTGTAATTCCACATTAGTTTAATAACGTTTTCTTTGTAATCTTCACAATTTTGTTTTTCATGTTGAAAGCCCAATCTTTCAATATTGATGCTAAATTTGCAATGGATATTGAAGGATCGCTCACCTTCTGAGATTTTTCAACACAGAATTGCATAAATTGTTTCCACACACTAACTTTTGATATTTTTGTATTATTAGGTACTAACTGCTCAATTTCTTCAGCAATCGAACTTGCTGATTCATCACCAAAACAAATCATTGTTTACAGCATATTATTGTAACGATAAATATCACGGGTACGACTAAAAAACTGATTGTTACTTGCTGGTCTGTCTCACCTGTCACTTCGAAATGACTTGATATTTGAATTGAAATTAAGTCGTAGTAGTATACCTAAGTGTCAAATTTTACCCATAAAAAATTTAACATCTACGCAGAATAGGTCGTAGGGTTCATCTTCTCATCATATTGAAAGCAACTCCAATTCATGAAATTTTGTTACCGAATCTCCCACGCAGCAGAATTAATTCCCGATAATTTTTTTCTCGGTTTCACTCATGTTTTTGTTGATAGAAAATTTCCCTCGTCTTCGACTCTATCAACAAAAACATTCGCGACCTTGAAAAATATTATCGGTAATAATTCTGTTGCTAGGGAGATTATAAGTGAAAATTTCTGATCCTGTTTTTAGTAAAACTATCTTCGTCCGTGAATGAAATTCCTCTGCCCAAATAAAGGATTTCCGGTAACTTTTTGGAGAAACCATTGGCAGAAATTCACTCGTTAGGGAAAGTTTCGAGGAAGTAGAG
>JAFIRS010005551.1:0-54531 GCA_018342105.1 Gonioctena quinquepunctata
CTCCTATACAAACTTTCAACCTCACTAACCTAACCTAACCTTTAGTGTTGAATTTTAAAAAATCCTGAAATTTGTGATTTATATTTAAAAAGATAAGCCCAAATACCAATTTCCTTGACTTTCACACCTCTTCTCCCCTCCTCCCCTCTAAGGATGGAATAAGAATACGCTGAGGTTTATATGAAATACTTCATAATTCTCACATATCTAGTTTCTCCAGATACGAGAGTTTTCCTGAACCTGACGAAAAATCCACATTTTTGGAGCTATTAGGTTTCCTCATACGATAATCAACCTGATAATACAAAAAAAAATATATTCATCAACTTCAAATTGAGTCGCTTATTATTAAACATAAACATTATACTGAATATGAATTATGTGCTCACCTTTTTGCCTTTTCTCAAGTTATAATTTTGAAGGGTCATCGCCACAATCTGTTCTCCTCTGCTGGACATTTCCGCAAGTCACCGCACGCTCACTGATTTGAAATCCCTAATAAATATTTTGAACTGGAAAACGCGCGAGGCAGTAGAGGCAACGCCGCCGGGACACACAGAGGCCGTTCTAATATACGCAATATACGTTTGGGATTCATAGCGTAGTGAAAGCATAATTGGCTCTACAACGTTTCAAAGGAGTATACAAATGTTTAAATATTGAGAATTTTTACCCCTCTAAGTGTGCTTCGACGAGAAATTATGGAATGATGTCATTGCACTGGAATATACTCTTCGCCCATTCTGAAAAGTGCGGGTTCAAGAGCGACCCGTTCATTTGGTGGGCTTCACAAGCTACCGTGTACAACTATATATATATATATATATATTTATATATATATATATATATATATATATATGTGGTGAATTAGTGACTGGATATTGTATATTACTGCAACCCCACATTGAACAGTTGTATATATATATATATATATATATATATATATATATATATAATATATATATATATATATATATATATATATATATATATATATATATTTATATATATATATATATTCAATGTTGGAAATATTTGGTTCCTTCCAACATTCTGTCAACTAGCTAACCTCTGGGTAGAACGGTAATGACTAGGTTCAGCACAAATGAACTTCATTGATTGAGGTACAACAATATACTTTGCAAATGTATTGCATTGATGATATTCGTCAAATTTACAAAAACCACCACCACTCTACTAATTGAACATTCACACCTCCCTATATATCAAAGTGCCTTCTGAAAAGTATATAGGGTGTATATGAAAATATTTATAACATCGGTTATCCTGAGAAATGTTTGTCCTCAAACATAGTCTATGAATCTTGAAGGTATCTTGATTTTGCTTCGTAGTCTGTTCTCAATTCCATCACCTCTAGAATAACCTCCTTCGCTGACTGACTCTTCCGCTTTCCAACTTTCTTCACTCCTACTCTCTGGCTCAGACATATCAACATTCACAGGTTCATCTTTATGTACTAGTTCCGGAACTTGAAATTCAGTTTTTTCATTGTCTTCGTCTATGTCATCAGTATCTTCATACTCTTGATGGTTTTTATATATTTTCAGTTGTGATGCATGTGCAACAGTTGTTATACTTGACTCATTTTCTTTATCCAATTTTTTCAGTCTGTAGTTATTTTCATAAAGTTCCTTCACGATCACGTTGGGGCCTTGGTATTGTTAACTGTGTTTTTGTGGATTCACCTGTTGCTGTGGTGGGAATTTTCCACTTCACTACAATATTTTCAATTTCGTATTATATTCCCTCATATTTGTTTTGTCATCAGACTATCTGTACATCCACGCTTCCTAATATCTTCATAGTTTTATTTTCATTCATCTCTTCCTACAAAATTCTCCATTTTCGCGTTTTCAAAACTGGAGTATCCAAATAAACATTCGAGAGGTGAATATCCTGTAGTTTCATTCATAGCTGAATTGATTTTTCTTTCAACCACATGTACATGTTTGCACCAGCTTTCATCTTGAAAATCTATAGGAGTAACTATAATCTGTAGAATCGTCTTCCATTTCGATCATTCCATTTGGCTTGAGGAAATCAAGCAGCAATCAGCTTATGCCCTATGTCAAATTTCCTGCAATAATCTCTGATGGATTCTCCACTTGTAAATGATGATCCTCTATGTAAATGCTGATCCACCAAATTGGTTGATAAATATCTGTATTTTTTAAACACTCTCATTCGCTGAAATATCATTTTTCCAGTGTTACTTTTTGGAAAAGGTCCTAGGTGGTCAATATGTATCTTTTGCATTGGTGTTCCTGTCATTTTGGGTGGATGAAGTTTTCCAAGCTTCTTTCCTCCAGTTACTTTTTCCATCGAACATTCAAAAAATCCTTGAATATGTCCTCTCACTGACAAAAGGAATATATCTGTGTTTACGAGAGTTGAATCAAGTCATTGTTGAATCAAATCGCCGATATATAGTTGTCCGTAGTTGATTTTAATGAGTTAGCTCACCACGATGTGACAATTCGATAGCAAAATTGGAGAAATATTCGAAATGAGTATATTTACAGTGCTACAATGTTACTCTTTACTAAGTCATAGATCTCGATATATATATATATATATATATATATATATATATCGAGAATAAGAGAAATCTTCACCACACAGATTATAGGTGTCGCTACCTATAATTTGATCCTATATATATATATATATATATAGAACAAACTGAAAAGAGTGGCCGAGGATGGAAACGGGTTGACGATCGTTTATGTGTGCACACAAAAAAAACGGCCGTCACTTAGCCAATATGGTCATCGACAACTCCTTGGTTGGATGGTGGGGATGTATTCGAATCTGCATCCTCTCAATTGGCTAAAAGAGAGTTATGATTATACGATCCATTATACCAACAAATTTTGGGGATTACTAGAAGAAAACGATACGGATTTATTCCAGAGATATTGCTGTTTCTGCCAAAGTTTGAAATTTCCTCAGAATCTCACCAAGTTGAACACATCTATACAGAGTGTAATCTACCCTTTTGCACATCCGTGAATGGCAAGTGTATGATGCTTTTTCACAGCAAATCACAGCGGTTGAAAATCCGTTCTTTAAACATACTAAAATTTTGATCAGAGCTGTAAGTGACGCAATTGCCGGATGCAATAAACATTCAAATAATGTGGAATAATGAATTGATTGTGTAGTAGAATAATCTAAAAATTTTCATTTCAGGCTGCTTCCAATAGATATTCAATCTCAAAGTGATGAAAACAAACGAACCCTGTTATATCCAAACTGGTAGATGAAGTCAGAACTAGTAGACGTCAACGCAGCTTTGGCACTTATCAAATCGCACTTTTCAAATCACAATTATTCAAAAATCTGTTTTAGAAACACAGAAGACAGATTTGTTAATTTTTACAAGCTTTTATTAAGTTTTACTTGTTAGTTCGTTTGTTAGGGTCAAATTTTTCAAGTTAATTTTGACCGATTTCTAGTCATCCAATTGATAAGAAATTTGGCAGGTGAACATAATTCCGGTGACAATGCATTATGGAATTTCTGTTAGAAAAAAAACTAAATGGCGGCTCCAAGATGGCGGACGAGATTTGTGATTATAGTCTGATTTCATTCATGATAGGTGTGTGGGGACTTTTGAGGGTGAGAGGTTACGAATTCTGTATCAAAATTTGTAAATTCGAAATGGCGGCTCCAAGATGGCGAACGAGTTTTATGGTTATTGTCCGATTCGAATCAAAATTAGTATGTGGGGGTTTTTGGGGTCGAAGATTATGGATTTTTTGTCAAAATTTTCAAATTCAAGATAGCGGTTCCAAGATGGCGGACGAGTTTTGTGATTATGGTCCGATTCGAATCAAAATGTATGTGGGAGATTCAAAGGTCAGATATCATGGAATTATTGTCTGAATTCATAAATTCAAGATGGCGGCCCCAAGATGGAGAACGAGTTTTTTGATTGGAGTCCGACTCGATTCAAAATTGGTATGCGGAGTTTCTTGCTGACGAGGACTTTGAATTTTTGGTTAAAATTTATAAATTCAGGATGGCAGCCCCAAGATGGAGAACGAATTTGATGATTATGGTCATATTTCATTCAAAATTGGCATGAGGGGGTTTTCAGGTTCGGAGATTATGAATTTCTTGTCAAAATCTGATAATTCGAATTGGCGACTTCAGAGTAGGGGACGAGTTTTGTGATTATGCTCAGATTCTATTCAGAATTGGTGTGTGGGAGTTTTTGAGGTCGGAGATCATGATTTCTTCCATCTCAAAACTCTCAGGAAAGAGACCTTGTAATAACTATGCTCTATCAGAAATGAACAGATTAAGGCGAAATAACTGAAAAGTAAAAATAAAATAACTGATGAAAAATATTTTCAATAACAAGCTTTAGTTTGAGCCGTGTACTGAAACGTATAAAATAAGTTCAAGTCATCGCTGACAACGATTTATTTATTTTTTGTTGAATTATTTGGTTTCAAAAAGCTTGTCGCGCGAATTGTATTAAAATTAATATTTTGACAAATTGTTACTCACTAACCAATCATTGTCCAATGAAAATAATATGTACCTACTTTCATGAACACTTTGCGCGACAAGGTTTTCAAAACCCAATGATTCAACAAAAAATAATTAAATCATTGCCAGCTATGACTTAAACCTATTTTATACGTTTTAGCACACGGCTTGAATGAAAGCTTGTCTTTGAAAAGGTTTTTCATTACTTATTTTATGTTTAAATTATTTACGGCCATTAGTCTTCTTCTCCTTCAATAACTTTATGGCTATTTGCCCCCTCTTATTCGTCATTCATATCATGTGAACAGTGTTGCCAGTTAGTTTTTCCAAGATTCTCGTATGCGCCTTTTGTTATGCATTGCAAATCTACAAACAGATTCGACAACTGTTTTCTGATCAACTGATTGTCTTGTGCTGGTTTTTACAACCAAACACCGAACAGATCTGTGCGTATTTCGAAGAGTAAAAGACAAAAGAAATCACTAGTCGTGTCATTTAATGAATAAGTAGTTCATTTCAAATCTCTTTGGATTCTGGAGTCGCCAATCAGGAGTCAGGAAGACATATGTCATCAATTGTCAAAGACTATGTCTATCTAGAATGAGAAAATGCTTCCGGGTTTTTTTTGTACTAATATGATATACATTGTTTTATAGAAGGGCACATTTTTTGAATTATATCGCGATATTGAGGCTTTCAATTGATTGGAAGATATCAACACTTCCTTTTGTAGGGATGTTTTCAATGAGTGAGGAAATTCTCGAATTATTATGAAAGTGAGGATTTTCTGAGAAATTTCTTCGGATATAAATATAGGTGCACTAATGTACGAAAAAACAAAAACAAACAGTGGTAGTAAATTATAAGTTACGGTTACGATGACAGATCAAAGACCAAAAGGGGGTTGCCGAATAGTCCTGGTCTGATATAGACCAAAAGAACTAAGGAAAAAAGAATCGTTGAGTATTTGTCTGTGGTGTGTTATTTCGTTCCTCCGCCACTGCTAGGAGGCACGAAATAAAAATTGCTCTTACCGTATGTATGTAATCCATCCGCGCATTCAAGCTTTCAGTCATCATAATAAAAAAAAAATTCAGTGCTCCGCTCGTGGTTATATGATTTCATACTTTCAGCCAATCATAAGGCTAGACAATCCGTTACGCAGAGTACCCTCCGAAGAAAACTGTGGCGTTGCTTAGCGGTGACAGTAGCACTCATATTGTGATTTTATTAGGGCTGTTTTTTAACGGTCATGTTTTCAGGGGTATGTTTATCAATGAAATCGTAGTGAATTAGATGAAAGATATGGTGGTTTCTGCACTATAATAAACTTCAACCTAATAATCATATAATTCATAAAAATACATCGATAAGTGAGAAAATGAGATTGTGATTTTTTCATTGCAAGTGAGGATTTTTTTGGGATGGTAGTGAGAATTTCATGAAATTTCGGTTGGAAACACTAGAGCAAATAGCCATAAGATTATCGAAAAAGAAGAAGACTACTTCATAATGATGACCGTAAATAATTTGAAGAAAAATAAACAAATCTGTCTATTGTGTTTCTAAAACTGAATTTTTGATCATTGTGATTCCAAGAGTGCAATTCAATAAGTGCCAAAGCTGCGTTGACATCTACTAGTTCTGATTCCATCGACCAGTTTGGATATAACGAGATTCGTTTGTTTTCATCACTTTGAAATTGGATATCTATCGCAAACAGCCTGAAATGTTTTTTTTTTATTCTTCTACCATACAAACAATTCATTATTCCTCATTATTTGAATGTTTAGTGCATCCGGCAATTGCGTTAACTTACAGCTCTGACCAGGACAGCTGAGGCTAGGCGAGCGGCACTTTCCACAATTTTGTCGAATTTGGCAAAAAACAAAATGTGATTTTTCAATTTTTTTTTCGCATTTATGAATATTATGAATATGGATTTTATATGACCATTCCGTGCTTCAACAACCCATCTGGTTTCTGTGACTTATCGCGACTCATTCGCATCTTTTGTTGTCATTTGATGTTGTTCTCATTGTAGAAATGCTGGCATCTTATAACTGATACCCAAATTATCAAGTAGAGGTTCAGCGACATACAATCAGTATAATACAATTTTGAAACCACTGACGCGTATTTTCAACATCTCTCCCAAACTCATTCGTAAAAATTGCTGTATCATTATTCTGAGGATCGGAAAAATAAGAACAATTGGTCATTGAAATGTAACCATCTGGTACAATCATCTAGGGTTCCACTAGATGACAACCATTATGTAAGCAGAAAGATTGTCGGAATATATGGAAATTGCTACTTTTCTGTATGTAAGAGTATTTTTCGTCAACATAGACTATAACTCCCGGTGTATTCGGTTCGGCATCATATAGGAGATTGCTGAATTCATAAACATGATGGAATGTTCCATAAATATAGCTTGAAATCCCATATTTCGTGGGACGAATCCTTGGATCAGAGCTGTTCGCACAGAAGTAATTGCCATACTTACAGCTTGTCTGCTAGTACACTGGAAAATATTCTTGAAACATTTATCGAACAAAACCTGCCGGCATTCATACAAGAATGTGAGAAGATTTCTCTCTGAAATAATTCTAATCCTACCACCAGGCTGGGCAATCGGAACACAATATGTATAAAATTCTTGGAATTGCTGCCTTGTTCCTAGTGTGATTATTTTTTATTCATCCTTAGAGAAACCGCTTTTATCTATTTATAAATTCTTGTTCGCAGTTCCGTTCCTCAATTCCTTTAGAAATAATTGCAATTTTTATTCCTGCATAATGAAGGGCCTGATGATATATTCCAGTCCCAGAAGGAACCCTCACTCATCCAGATGATGTCTACAAGTCTTGACATATTCAGGAATATGAGTATCTCTCTGCATGAAACTCTCACTCTGCACTCAACAGTCAGTCTACGTATATTGATATGCTCGTTACAAAAGACACACAAATTGCTTGTGCTTTGTGTCAGAACATTCATTCTTGAACAAGTTGGATGCTGTTCAGTTGCGACTATTTTATCATCGATGGATTGACGGCAATTGAAGCATATTCTATCAAGATTATTGATTTCTAGTAAGGGCAAACTATTTCCAACACGTCTGGTTATCGCAATTCCGCTAGGCATTGACATCACCAACAATCCTGGACATCCTTTTTTTTGTTTTATATATATATATATATATATATATATATATATATATATATATATATATATATATATATATATATATATATATATGGACCCTTCATTATTCCGAATACTCTGTATTCAGAGCTTTATCATATTTTGGTCGATCAACAAACCATTCTGATTGACCCTCATTGATAAACTCAATCAACATATAACCTGGTAGGTGAATTTATTCACTGAAGAATTGAGTATATTGTTGACTCTCCTATAGAGAAGCAGTCTCGGTTTTTTTTTCATGAATTTTAGGAATGCCCAGTCGCACACAATATCGAATATGAATGAATATATTCCGCGGTTGGGGTAGGTGAAATTTCTCAATAAAAATCATAAAAACAATAATAGATCAGTTTCAATGTTTCATCAAGACATCGAAAAATCCGCTATTGAGTTAACAAAATTATATATCTCTAAAATAATGAACCAAATTAAAAAGTTAACTCACTACGGAATAATGAATCAAAATCCGAAAATTTTCAGATTTTTTGTGGTTTTTCCAAACCCCACATTGAGGAAGAATTTTATCGCTGGGAAGCTGATCAAATAAAAAACCACTGGTAGCCTCCAGGACAGGGACAAGCAAAAAAGTGTCTGAGCTCATCGCCAAAAAACCTGCACAGCTTCTCGAGTTGGACAAGAAAGACGAAAACTGGTATCGGTAGAACTTGTAGACCTCTGAATGTTCATAAATGTGAGCACTCAAACGAAAATGAACATTCTGCTTCACCTGAAAGTCGACATATATAACTGCATTCCCAATGGAAATGAACTAATTTCGCATGATGTCATATCGAATAACTACGATAGACTGAATTTCCTGAAGGACTCACATAATGATGAAGATTTACTTAAAAGTTTTTCTTCTAAATGTAGAAAAAAAAACGAATGTTTTTTATAATAGCCCTCAGAAGTTTGAAATGAACGAAGATTCAGTGAATATAATCCATCAAACTTGGATTCCTCTTCCTTGTTTCTTGTGGTTCAAAACAAAATTGAATGACTTTATGTTAGGGATTGCTATTCAACTTATTGGTTAATCGATTGTGTTCTATGCACGAGTGCTAGAAACATGGAACATTGTAGACTAGCAACTAGCGTTCCATAGTTCATTGATGAGTTTCAGCTCTATCAACTAGGAAAGGGGTGGACCATGAAAAATAAATTATGCTGATATGTATTCTTCTCCTTTTGAGAAATGTAATGTATTTATTATAACTATCAGGGATTCCTTCTGCCCGGAAAGTAAGTGATTCCTTGAATGATCTTCAATGGAAATCACGTAGAAACTAAAAATAAACCAACAATTTTTCCAATTACTTTCATTGAGGCACTGAAGATCACCATGTAGATCGAAAGCACTTCGCTGAAATTTTAATATATCTTGCAAGTGTAACCAAACCCATATATCATCTTGAGAATTTCTGGTTGATTTCCATTTTTTTTCTATATGATTCGTCTAGGCAGTCAGCACCACTTCTCAGGTAACAACATCCTGGTAGAGGGTCTGCAATCCATCTGCTTATTCTTCTCCTCTTGAGAAATGTAATGTATTTATTATAACTATCAGGGATTCCTTCTGCCCGGTAAGTAAGTAATTCCTTGAATAATCTTCAATGGAAATCCCGTAGAAACTAAAAATAAACCAACAATTTCTCCAATTACTTCCATTAAGGCATTGGAGATCACCGTGTAGGTCGAAAGCACTCCGCTGAAATTTTAATATATCTTGCAAGTGTAACCGAACTCACTCCGGTCATATATCATCGAGAGAATTTCTGGTTGATTTCCATTCTTTTTTTCATGTGGTAACAACATCCTGGTAGAGGGTCTGCAATCCATCTGCTTATAAGAGATATATTTTTTTTGTCAGCACACAGCCTTATATATTAGATTTTTCTTTGGTTGGCATAGTGCCATATATAGATAGACTCCCTTGAAGTGAGGACCCTCTATTTTCCCAGGTTATATATATATATATATATATATATATATATATATATATATATATATATATATATATATATATATATATATATGTATGTATGTATGAAATGCACAAAATTATAGATGCCACATCTATAATTTGTGGAGTGAAACTCAACATAGTGATGTGGAGCTCGAAGGCAGGAATTTCCCTGCAACATCGATGAGTCACCAACAATTGTCACTATAGGCCAATCCACGACACCAAAAGTCAAACTCCTAGTACGTTCAGTGTAACGCAAACAAATAACAAAAGGGGCAAGATAGTTTTGTTTCAACTTCAAGAGAGCTCACCATCCGCCTACTGACGCTTCATGGTTTCTCAACCATCAGGACGACTCGAGGTCTTCCTCGAAATTGAAACAAACCTCTCAGAGTACTAATACCTACCGGCAAGGATGAAAATGTGAAATGCACAAGATTATAGATGCGACATTTATAATTAGTGGATTGAAACTCAATATGGTGCTGTGGAGTTCGAAGGCAGGAAATTTCGTGCAACATCGATAGGTCACCTACAATTGTCAGTATAGGCCAATCCACAACATCAAGAGTCAAGCTCCTAGTGCGTTCAGAGTAACGCATACAAATCAAGAGAATAAAAAAAGTTTTGTTTCAACTCCGAAGGAGCCCAACATCCGCCTCGATCGTTTCTCAATCATCTGGACGGCTTGTAGTCTTCCTCGAACTTGAAACAAACCTCTCAGAGTGTTAATACTTACAGGCAAGAATAAAAATTTGAAATGCACAGAATTATAGATATGACATCTATAATATGTGGAGTGAAACTCAATATAGTGCTGTGGAATTTGAAGGCAGGAAAGAACACATCTTATAGGAAAAAGTGTTTTGGTGAAAATGGCTGGATTCGGATATATTGTATCTGGAGCCATCCTGAGTGAAAGTCTCCCTTGGCCCAACTCGAGTGTATGACCAGATTCGGCGCTAGATCATGGATTTTGTGATTTTCAAAGAAATTCAGCGGAATAAATAAATTAAAATATCTCATTTATATTCGATATTTTGTGCGAGTGGGCATTCCTTAAATCCGTGAAAAAAAAAACCGAAACTGTTTCTCTTTAGGAAAGTCAACAATATACCCAATTCTTCAGTGAATGAATTCACCTACCAGGTTATATGTTGATTGAGTTCATCAATGAGGAGCAATCAGAATGATTTGTTGATCGACCAAAATATGATAAAGCTCTGGATACAGAGTGTTTGGAATAATGGAGGGTCCATTTATATATATATATATATATATATATATATATATATATATATATATATATATATATATATATATATATATATATATATATATATATATATATATATATAGAAGAAGGGTAGTCTCGTGACTGGACTAGTTGAAAATAACTATGAAGTTGATATAAACTTTGTAGAAAGATCCTTGAGTTGCAGTCATATGGCCAATGAGAAAGAAGAACTATTTAAACATATCTATTGAAAAATGATATATTAATTTATTAGTCAAGCTTGAAAATGTTTACTTTCATTATCAAGACAGTAAGGTGAGGTTAAGTGAAGACAGCGATCTAATCACCATTTTGTGATTAAGGTAGTTTTCAAAATCATATCACTATGAAACACTACTAGTAATATATATATTTAATTTTTATATATATTACTAGTAGTGTTTCATAGTGATATGATTTTGAAAACTACCTTAATCACAAAATGGTGATTAGATCGCTGTCTTCACTTAACCTCGCCTTACTGTCTTGATAATGAAAATAAACATTTTCGAAAGCTTGACTAAATAAGAAAGAGTTTTTCTTTTCTCATTGGCCATTAAATTTGACTGCAACCTCAAGGAATATCCTTTCTACAAAGTTTATTTCAAATTCATAGTTATATATATATATACAGAGTGGCCACTTTTTAAATGGGATTGTATTGGTAAGTTTTAAACCATGAGAGTTAGAAGGTCAGTCAAATGGAGAAAAAGTTGCATTCATAGAAGCATTGTCAAGCAGTTCAAACAAATCGAGATTATCAGGGCCGGTTATTGAGATATCATAAGAAAAGTAAATTCTGTCATTTTGATTTTTCTTTTTTTCCCACTTTATTTCGAATATTATCGAAAAATGTCACGGAAGTTTTTTATTTGACAGTGAATTATCCTCAATTTGACATAACCAGATTTCGTATCCAACGTTTCATACGCTCTGGGCCACCCTCAACCTCATTTTTTTCAATACGGACCTGCATATTTTATGACACTTTTCGAAATAAATTTTAACGCTGAATTCAACGATATATCATACAATGTCATTCAAAGTTGATTTTCGGGTGACTTCGACCCTTATCCAAATTTCTTTGGGTCGGATCTGTATTACATTTAGGTACCTTCAGTTTAATTAACAACATGCAATACATTTCGATAAGAAAATCAACTTACTCATCTTCAACTGAATGGACCGTAACAGAATCAAAGCAAGAAACAAGTAATAATTATTTACAAATTTCATGAGGTGGAAAACCTAATTCATAATAATTAAACGAAACTATCATTTAATGAAAGAAAAATCAAATAATTATTATTATGATGAACATTAATGAAGTAAGTGTTCGAAATGTCCACCATTTTGTAAAATGCAGTTTGCGGTTCTGGAACCCATACTTCTTATACATTTGCTTATTTCGTCTCCTTGAATACCTTCCAATACATTCTCAATCTTTTCGCGAAGAATCTCTATTGTCGGGTTCGTAGTATCATACATTTTATTCTTGAGATATCCTCACAAATAAAAATCCAGCGGATTCAAATCCGGAGATCTGGCAGGCCATGCTACTGGACCTCTTGTTCCAATCCATGAATCGGGAAAAGTTCGATTTAGATAGTCTGTGACTATTCTTGAGTTGTGTGGACCACATCCGTCTTGTTGAAACCATAGACTATTACGCCGATACCGTATAGGAAGATCATCCAACATTTCTACATATTTTGCTCCGGTTAGGTTGCCGTCAATAAAATAGGGTCCCAGTAATTTATTATTCAACAAACCGCACCATATGTTCAAACAAAAACGATATTGATGTCTAAATTCATGAATTAAGTGGGGATTTTCTGTGGCATAAAAATGTTTGTTCCTTCGATTGAACATGCCAGAATTTGTGAATGTCGTTTCGTCTCCTCAAATGATATTGTGCGCAAAATTGTTGTTATTCCGCACCTTTCGTTGAAACCAATTACAGAATTGCAACCTTCTCTCAGGATCATTGCGATATAGTTTTTGCACGGCTTGGTATTTATAGTCATGGTATCCGTGTCTCTTGAGTATTTTATTAACAGCACTTTTTGATAAATTGCATTCACTGGCCATAGTTCTCGATCCTATTCCTGGATTCATTCGAATTTGGGCCAGACCATTGATGTCATTGATAGGCTCGTTTCGTCGTACATAAGGACCTCTAGGTTTGATGAATGAATTATGTGCAACTAACGTTGTAGATAAACGTCGAAACATTTTAATATTTGGTGTTGTTCTTTCAGGATATAATTCACCATACCTTTGTTGTGCTTTGAACGGATTTATATCTAGTTTTATGTACACTTCGTACATATCTCTCTTCTCTTCATTTGTGTATCTTACCATATCGAATGAGTTGAATTGAAATTACTCAGAAAAGTATTTGATGACAAGTTCTTGTGATACAATAATGAACGAAGTGACAAATAATATGACATTTCTTGTTATGTTCTTTTTTATCCACGGCCTACTACTTGAAAATAATACATTCAATAAACCTAGAGTTGTGTGTATGTAAGAAAAAACAAGTCTATCAACGATATCAATGTTCTGACCCAAATTCGATTGATCCCAGAAAAAAAATCGAGAACTGTGGCCAGTGAATGCAATTTATCAAAAACTGCTGTTAATAAAATAGTCAAGAGACGCGAATACAATGATTTTAAATTTGAATACCAAGCCTTGCAAAAATTATATCGTAATGATCTCAAAATACATTTTGATTCTGTAATTTGTTTCAACGGAACAAATGACAAATCCAACAATAATGATTCCTCGCGAGAATATTGAGAATGTATTGGAAGGTATTCAAGGAGACGAAATAAGCAAATGTATAAGAAGTATGGGTTCCAGAACCGCAAAGTGCATTTTACAAAATGGTGGACATTTCGAACACTTACTCCATTGATGTTCATCATTTACTTTCGAATAATCATTTGATTTTTCTTTCATTAAATGATAGTTTCGTTTAATTATTATGAATTAGGTTTTTCACCTCTTGAAATTTGTAAATAATTATTACTTGTTTCTCGTTTTGATTCTGTTACGTTCCATTCAGTTGAAGATGGGTTAGTTGATTTTCTTATCGAAATGTATTGCATGTTGTTAATTAAACTAAAGGTACCTAAATGTAATACAGATCCGACCCAAAGAAATTTGGATAAGGGTCAAAATCACCTGAAAATCAACTTTGAATGACATTGGATGATATATTGTTGAATTCAGCGTTGAAAGTTATTTCGAAAAGTGTCATAAAATATGCAGGTCCGTATTGAAAAAAATGAGGTTGAGGGTGGCCCAGAGCGTACGAAACGTTGGATACAAAATCTGATTATGTTGAAATGAGGATAATTTACTGTCGAATAGAAAACTTCCGTGACATTTTATGATAATATTCGAAATAAAGTGGGAAAAAAGGAAAAATTAAAATGACGAGATTTACTTTTCTTATGATATCTCAATAACCGGCCCTGATAATCTCGATTTGTTTGAACTGCTTGACAATGCTTTTATGAATGCAACTTTTTCTCCATTTGACCGACCTTCTAACTACTATGGTTTAAAAGTTACCAATACAATCCCATTAAAAAAGTGGCCACTCTGTATATATATATATATATACAGAGTGGCCACTTTTTTAATGGGATTGTATTGGTAACTTTTAATATATATATATATATATATATATATTTATATATATATATATATATATATATATATATATATATATATATATATATATATATATACATTGTTGACTTTCCTATAGAGAAACAGTCTCGGTTTTTTCCACGGATTTTAGGAATGCCCAGTCGCACACACTATCGAATATAAATGAGATATTTTAATTTGTTTATTCCGCTGAATTTCTTCGAAAATCACAAAATTCATGATCTAGCGCCGAATCTGGTCATACGATCGAGTTGGGCCAGGGGAAGCTTTCACTCAGGATGGCTCCAGATACAATATATCCAAATCCAGCCATTTTCATTAAAACACTTTTTTCCATAAGATGTGTGCGTGGTTTTTTCCTGCCTTCAAATTCCACAGCACTATATTGAGTTTCACTCCACATATTATAGATGTCGCATCTATAATTCTGTGCATTTCAAATTTTTATTCTTGCCTGTGAGTATTAACACTCTGAGAGGTTTGTTTCAAGTTCGAGGAAGACCACAAGCCGTCCAGATGATTGGGAAACGATGGAGGCGGATGTTGGGCTCCTTCGGAGTTGAAACAAAACTCTTTTCCTTCTCTTGATTTGTATGCGTTACTCTGAACGCACTAGAAGCTTGACTCTTGATGTTGCGGATTGGCCTATACTGACAATTGTAGGTGACCGATCGATGTTGCACGAAATTTCCTGCCTTCGAACTCCACAGCACCATATTGAGTTTCAATCTATTAATTATAAATGTCGCATCTATAATTTTGTGCATTCAACATTTTTATCCTTGCCGGTAGGTATAAGTACTCTGAGAGGTTCGTTTCAATTTCGAGAAAGACCTCGAGCCGTCCTGATAGTTGAGAAACCATGAAGTGTCAGTAGGCGGATGGTGAGCTCCCTTGAAGTTGAAACAAAACTGCGTTACACTGAACGTACTAGAAGTTTGACTTTTGGTGTCGTGGATTGGCCTATACTGACAATTGTTGGTGACTCATCGATGTTACTGGGAAATTCCTGCCTTCGAACTCAACATCACTATGTTGAGTTTCACTCCACAAATTATAGATGTCGCATCTATGATTTCGTGCATTCCATACATACATATATATATATATATATATATATAAATATATATATATAACCCAGGAAAATAGAGGGTCCTCACTTCAAGGGAGTCTATCTTTATATGGCACTATGCCAACCAAAAAAAATCTAATATATATATGGCTGTGTGCTGACGAAAAAATATATCTCTTGCAAACAGATGATGGATTGCAGACCCTCCACCAGGATATTGTTACCTGAGAAGTGGAGCTGACTGCTTAGACGAATCACATAAAAAAAAAGAATGGAAATCAACCAGAAATTCTCCCGATGATTGTAACGAATTTTTCGTTACTTCCTTATACATAATCAATTTCTCATAACTATTCCGGTTATCTTACGGTGGAACGGGTCATTAGTCACGGCCGATCGTGAACTATGGGACAGCGCCATCATCATGAGTTCGTATTCTGTCAAGTTGGACGAGTTTTGTTATCGTGACAGTTGTATTCATGTCGTCAAGCTGTGTTTTTTCCAAGTGTTTTTCAATAGATAAAAACCAAGAACAGTTTGTGAAAAAACCCAGGTAGAATTGGTGATTTGTTCGAACCGAAGGAATAATCGATCTCTTTCTTGAATAGAACGTCGAGATAGGCAGATGTACTGAGTGAGTTGGCTTTGATTTGTACGATCTATATGTTAAATGAGTTTCACTGTTGGAGTTTAATTGAGTAATATTATTCTCTTTATCTTTCAATTAATGTTGTAGCTGATTAGCATTTTCTTCTTTTTCCTTAGTCTTGTAATATTGGAATTCTTGGATATACCGCATGGTAATTTTTGAAGGTTAAATATAGATATTTCGGCCATTTTGACAAATCATTCATATTACATATTGTGGCTAACGTAACATCTGTTCCGAATATTGGGAACTGATTTTTTTTTCATTGGAAATCAGTTCTACGCTTTTGCCTTTTTTAGGTACCAAGTAATTGGTAATCTCGAAGGGACTAGAGATTACCTACCTCACACGACCACCGGTTTGTTCCAAGGATTCCAATTGAAGCAAAGGGCGTATTTGATTGTTCTGGGACACAGTTTGGAGTGACCTAATAGGACGGCTCTCTGGTAAGCAATTTTCTTTATTTCATAACTATATGTTTATGAGAGTAATTTTCTTTTCTCTTGAGAAAGAATTGCTTATGGAGAGAGTTGTACCTCTGGCCTAACAGTCTCAGAACACTCGATTCGATTCAATATATGCCTCAAGCGTAAAGTTGATTTCCGTTTAATAAATTTCTTTTATCTATTACTCCATTCAATTCCCAGTGTGGCTTATTTGATTTTTGATCGTTGCAGAGTCAATTCACTTCAGTTACTACCTTGTCGCCAAGAGCAGGGAGATTCATTCTAATTTTTGAGAATTACCTGTTTATCGATTTGAAAAGGGAATTGCCGCCCTATTTCAAAATTATCTTTATCTAAGAGAGTTGTGCCCACTGAAAGACGTGAGGTCTCCCTCTCCAGTTATCTTTAAAAATTCTTGAATTGAAAGAATTATTTAACATTATCTTTATCTAAGAGAGTCGTGCCCACTGAAAGACGTGTGGTCTCCCTCTTCGGTTTATCTCTGGAAATTCTTCAATAAAAAGAATTATTTCACTTTATCTCCATCTAAGAGAGTCGTGCTCACTGAAAGACGTGTTGTCTCTCTCTTCTTATCTTGGCTGAAGAGTATACTTTTACTCTGATTATTATCTTGGTTCAGAAACCCTATATTTTTTGTAGCTTACTAGAGTATTTTGGTTATAACGCTATATTTTCCTTTGGCATTTGCTTCAAAATAGTATATTTTTGTACTGGCAACCTTTAAATATTTTGCTTTAAAATAGTAGATTTTTCTCTGGCAATTTTATAGTATTTTGCTTTAAAATACTATATTTTTTCTCTGGTAAAATTTCAAGGGAATTTTTATATTTCTTTTGGAATACCTTTCCTCTTTAAATTTTTCTACCCTTCTGGTATATAGAATCACTTTATCAAAACTTACTTGTTTCAAAATTTAACTGAATTTGAACATAACGTTTTGGGTGAGGTTTGTTTTGTTTGGTTTTTAAATTTTGTTCATTTTTAATATTTTTTTTAATTATTAAAATTAATTGTAAATTAATCCAAAAGAATTAATTTATTTATTATCTTTGTTCTTTCATGTAACTTTCCAGTCTTTTTATAGACTGTATTTTTATTGTATGCTATTATTTGCATCTATCTTTTGACTCTTGATTAAAATTTGAAACATAAAACTTGAGGTTCAAAGGATATCCTTCGTTCTCCCCTTTTTGTACATATTTTGATTCCTATCATCTTCTTCGCATGATATATACCACGGAGGGAACCCATCTACGGAGACGGAAGGCCTAGTAGCCTGGGAGGTCTTACAGCACATCAATATCAGCACTGGTCCGTGAAGATCAACTAAATTCACGCCGATAAGGGGGTCTGAAATCAACTATCGAACCACCCAAGACCATCTTCATCGTAACCGCTGAAACCAAGTTCCTGCTAGAACCGCTGAGACCAGCTTCAAGAAACTAGCCTTCATCTCTTTCATTCAAGATCTCCGAAGGTATATTCGTGGTACCAACAACTGGAGGAATCATAGGTGTAAATGTTCGAATTTTGATCAGAGTCAAAATTACTGGTTTCTTTTTATGTAATTTTTCCATTCTTTTAAGAGAAGTTCAATTCTCTTCTAGTATTTGTTAATTTTTTTTATCTTCATCTTGTTCAATAATTTCAATTCCAACTGGAATAAATTTGTTAAGTTGATTTATTGCATATTTATTTGCCTTCCCATACAAGCTAGGTAACATTTATTTAATTTTATTTATCTTTGACTTTTGTCTTTAGCAAGTCTGGCGCCCAACTCTGGAACTAGTCAAGTTAATTAATGTATAATTTTTTTAGTGGACAAATTTGATTAACTAGGAAAAGTCATTAATTGAACCTTACTCACGGCCTAACCGTATCCATCTGAGCAGCCTATCGGCAAAGTGATTTCACCTTCTTGAATTTGAATCATATAATTTAAAATCTGGGGTTCAAAAGTAAGGGGTGTTGCATGATATATGATCGGAGGGGGTTCGGTTACACTTGAAAGATTTATTAAAATTCCAGTGGAGTGCTTTCGACCTACATGGTAATCATCAGTGCCTTAATGAAAGTAGTTGGAAAAATTGTTGGTTTATTTTTAGTTTTTACGTCATTTCCATTGAAGATTATCCAAGGAATCACTTACTTTCCGCGCAAAAGGAATCCCTGATAGTTATAATAATTACATCACATATCAGCATAATTTATTTTTCATAGTCCACCCCTTTCCTAGTTGATAGAGCTGAAAGTTATCAATGAACTATGGAACGCTAGTTGCTAGTCTACAATATTCCATGTTCCTAGCACTTGTGCGTAGAAAACAATCGATTAACCAATAAGTCAAATATCAATCCATAATATGAATTCATTCAATTTTGTTTTGAACAACGAGAAACAAGGAAGAGAAATCCAAGTTTGATGGACTATATTCACTGAATCTTTGTTCATTTCAAACTTCTGAGGGCTATAATAAAAAACATTCGGATTTTCTTTCTGCATTTAGAAAAAATTTTTTTTTGTCAATCTTCATCATTATGTGAGTCCTTCAGGGAATTCAGTCTATCGTAGTTATTTGATATGACATCATGCGAAATCAGTTGATTTGCATTGGGAATGCAGTAATATATGTCGACTTTCAGGTGAAGCACAATGTTCATTTTTGTTTGGGTGCTCACATTTATGAACATAACAAGTTCTACCGATACCAGTTTTTGTCTTTCTTGTCCAACTCGAGAAGCTGTGCAGATTTTTTGGCGATGAGCTCAGACACTTTTTTGCTTGTCCCCGTCCTGGAAGCTTCCAGTGGTTTTTTATTTGATCAGCTTCCCAGCGCCAACATTTTTCCTCAATGTGGGGTTTGGATAAACCACACAAAATCTGAAAATTTCCGGATTTCGAATCATTATTCCGTAGTCAGTTAGCTCTTCAATTTGGTTCATTATTTTAGAAATATATAATTTTGTTAACTCAATAGCGGATTTTTCGATGTCTTGATGGAACATTGAAACTGATCTATTATTGTTTTTATGATTTTTATTGAGAAATTGCACCCACCTCAACCGCGGAATAGCTTTTATTTCTCACTCACGAAGTATAACAATAATTTCTCACTCAATATTGAAATGAGAGGCAATTCTTAGTTGAATAAAAAACACTTGAAAAATATTTAAAAACATCTTAAGATACTTGTATGTACCGTTCAAACTGAAGTATTTGTACAATTGGGACTTCAACGTTCTGATTACGTGCTCGGTTATGGCGGCTTTCATCACCGTGAACGTATTGAAGTGATTGATTTCGTCGCGTCCTTCCAATAATTTTGGCATTGAAAAATTCCGTACATTGATCGGTTTGCGGATTTTTCGGACACCGTTTCGTATGATCCAATATATCATTGAAAGTTTTGCTTATTTCCTCGCCCATTTTGGATTCTAGTGGACGAGTCCACAAAAATTTGGAAAACAGTCGATGACGGCCATAATCATTTTAAAATCCTCATTTTCCGAGAGAGGCATTCTCATCTCGGCCAAGTCTATTTGCCATAGATCGTCCAAGCCTTTAATTACCATAGGTCGTCGAAGATATTTTTTTCTAGCCGATTCATGGAACTCAGCAACGACTTGAGCACCCGACATCCCCAACTAAAATGTTCGATATTGTTCGAATGCATTGTATTTATTCTTTCTTTGATTTCAAACAGATGCTTGGACAATTCCGTCATTCTACACTCCTAAAGATGCATCTGATCTGAATCGCACTCATATCGGCAGCCATCACATTCATGTAGGTAGCCATTCTCTTGATGGCGTCTGATGTTGCCGTGTCTTGTACAGATACGCGAGTCGAAATTTTTTTCTTTCTCTTCGTTGCAGAATTGCATCGTTCATGGATTTCAGCCGATGTGGCAAAGTTGTGTTGCAGTTGAGACTTTAATTCAGACCCAGTGGTGTCCACGTGTGTTTTGGAAGCTGCATCACTAATCACTATCAAACGTGGGATCTTCTGAATTACATATTTTCAAGTTATCCATGTCGATATTGCCTTCAAGGGTGTGCGGTAGAGGGAGTACGAGACAACACCGGTAGTTCCCTCTTACGCCTCTCACCACCACCACATGAACGATGACCGAGTTTTTCGACACTCATGATGCGAATGAGCCTAATGCGCATGTCACTATCCAATTATACTGGCTTCACGGAGTTCATTGATGATGGCGACGATTTCGTTTTGATGCAAATAATCACTTCCAGCCCTCTGACTGGCTATCAATAGTTTCGAACGATCCACCAATTCGTCGGGATCGTGCCAATAGATGTGATCCATTGAGTTATTTTTGTATACCAAATGATTGGTGTTTATACCCTGACCGACGCGTTCTCTCCTCATCAAATATTTTATAACGTGTTTATATTTCCAGCGTTGAGGGCATTCCAAACGTCCGTTCGCGCTTCTATGACATCCAGTGAACTCCAATATGTCTCGGTAGGCGTTCAAGTCATCTTTGCTATAATCCCGGGGCCTGGTGTAGAATATCAGTTGATAAAGTCCGAGAGTTGATTCAAATTGTTGAAGTCCCGTTTCGATGTATCCTTCAAAGCGGATTGTCTTGGACCCCAAAAACCAGCGGAAAAACTGATGGCATACACAGGTCTATATAACGTTTATCTTTTTCCCGAGTTCAAGGGCTAGGTACTTTTTCCGTGAGACTCGTCGCATTTCTGTCACTTTTCTGTCACTTTTCTGTCGCGCATGGCTTTCTTTAACCGCCCTCTCGTAGACATCTCGACGCTGAATGACGTGACGCGTCACACAACTACATTTATATATATATGTCAAAGTTTTTGCGGTACCTGCCATTGTTGAAATCAAGTCCTTGGCTATGGCACCAACATTCCAAACATGGCTTTTTGAATGGTTCGAAAGTCATGTCTGAGAAAACGTGCTCTTCGAAAACATGCCGCAAGTTCATTTCGTCCTGTTTGAAGAGTAAAAACATATCGCAGTTATCACGTATCAGCTATTTGGGAACTTCCGAATAATTCTGACAGAGATAGATGACATCGATATGTTTGTGTGTGCACATTGAGGAATATTCTAGAATTTAATGTTGTCCATCGCAGGCCACATCGTCGAAGATGAATATGGAGTGAGATCGGGCATTTTCCATAGAGTTGATTTCATCGTTATTTCTGTACGGAAAATAGTCGATTCCATTCATACCGCTCAGCACTTCTTCTAGGAATTGATAATTGGGCTGATTCAGGGATTTCGAATAGACGTAGATATTTGCGAATCTGGGGCCGTTTCTATCCAACAGTATCAACAGCATAAGGTTCGTTTTTCCTAATCCGCGTTTGTTTTCCCCACCACCGCCGCCTCTATGTCTCACTTCTTAAACGTCGCAGTTCCCGATGGGAGGGAAGCGTGTGCTTTTGCTGAACGATCTCCATGTTCTGATGGAAATCCACAGGGTGACTAGTTCTCCATTTCAGTACTGTACCCATCTTTGCACAACATTTCTTCCTCTGCGAAGGAAATATTTTGGATATGATATTCTTATATTTCCATGACTTGTTACGATCCATTTTTCCATCGGTTCTTTTGTGTGCATTGGTGAGCATCATTATCGTTTTATAGTTCAGTATATCTTGTTCGGTGGAATTTAAGAGCTGCTTTTTGGTTAGAAATTTCTTCAAATCGTCGGTCAGACTCTTGATTCAATTCCAACATATTATCTCCAATAATCATAGGTTTTGAGCCTTCACAATATTTCAATCCGCCCAGATGGACGCCATAACAGTTGGGATCAGGTACAAGCATGAACATGTTGACTCTTCAAATACTTGAATGTAACTGACACTAACTGTCGCATCAATCATGTTCATAGAAAGATATATCTAGGTAAGTCCAACTTGGTTCAACCTCGCGCAACCTCGTGCAACCCCGTGTAAGCTCGTGCAACCTCGTGCAACCTCGTGCAACCTCATGCAACTTCTTTCAACCTCGTGCAACCTCTACCTTTTGCAACATCAGGCAACCTCGTGCAACCTCTGCAACCTCGTGCAACATCATGCAGCCTCGTGCAACCTCATGCAACCTGGGTTAACCAGCTAGACTGCCACTCCATCGAACCTCTATACAACTAGTGATGTCATCGCTGTGACGTCAGTCTTCATGTGGGTGTACGAGGGTGACGGTATGCTCAACACTCTGATAAATAAGCTCCCGTTCGAAGCTCATCTCCTAGATGGCTGTCAGTATTGTGGACGTAAGTTTCATGAACCTATTTCATTTCGGTGCCATCGAATGCAATTTGTTTATTTTGGTGCTCTGGAATGCATATAATTATCATTATGACAGCTGGGACAAGGCTACAAAAACGGTCGGCACGGGGCGATCCCGGCATCAATCCATTGGACGTCGCTTGGAAACATCAAGACATTGTATTTTCGCAGAGCAAATCGCCCGAAGATAGAGACAAGCCGAATAAAGTGCTCGAAGACAGAGCTTGGGAACGAGTCAAAGCCAAAGACTCGGAATTTGGGGGAAGTGCGAATGCTCTTCTCGTCACCGGAGCCATGAAAGCCAGGAGAAATCTCGGTATGGGCATGCGCAGTAAGGCCACATCCAAAGAAAATGTTTTCGAAAAAATCGGCAAGTCCCTGAAACCGTCTTTCACATTGAAACGAAACGCATCTAATGCCCTGAGAGCGGCTCGAGTTGCCATCAAGAAATTGGGTGGAAAACGACGAGTCAAACTACCCCGCATAATAACTCTTATACCGATATTCGGCAGCCTCAGCGCTCTAGGTGCACTGAGCGGTGGAGCATCAGCCATCGTGGATGCTAGGAATGCCGAGAAGAAATTGGAAGAGGATAAACGTCATCACAAGGCCATGGAATTCATGGGCAAGGGGTTGTATGTGGGAAAGAATGCCAAAGGTGGCTATGGACTCTTCTTGAAAAAATAAAAAACTCTCAATAAAGCTACACGATGAAGCGCTGTTCGACATCGATCTCGTGCGATATGCTGAACAATTGACAATCCCGCACTTTCGAGGCGTGTTCATGCAATCCAGCGGTCCTCGAAAGAACGAATGTGCCAACATCAACATGAACGTGTCACGAAACAGTGACACTCATTGGGAAGCTCATAGAAAAACCAATGACAAAGTAGAGTATTTTGATTTGTTTGAGGATTTGAAACCGATGCTGGAATCGGTCAGATATTCGGATGGCGGCGGTAGCGGCATAGTCAAGATTTTCTACAACAACCGGCAATATCAGACGTATAATGAAATAAATTGCGGTCATCTCTGTTTGAAATTTCTAATGTCTGAATAAATAATGTATAATTGAAAGTGTATTTAAATGCTGTCAGAGTGGCGGTGGTGTCATTCATCATCATGTCGGTGTTGCTGAGAGTAAACAGTCACAACCACGTGTTCTCCTTTTGTCCGTGCACCCCTATCGAATTGAATGCGAAAAAAGAATATAAGTTAGCGTTTAGATCTTTCTACTCGTACACTACCATACCGAACATTGGAAAGGGTTAGGAATTCTGCTATTACGATAGATCTAACGTGGTGCGTACCATTGAATTTACATGGGGGTGTTATGGAGCCGGTATTGAGGCGTTCATAAAGAAAGAGACGGCGCTACCTGTGGAAGCCTTTTTTCTCAAACCCAACAATAATACGTTAAAGTGCGCGATCTTTAGTGAATACTCTGTAATTTCATTCGTGGAGACGGATAGCATAGGCGTTACATTGGGATTTTCTCCCAGGGTGCTTCAAGTGAAGGAAATGCATTTTTCCGATCTACCTGTGAACATTATAAAGGTGTCAATATGACGTTCGAGTGCAATATTACTCAGGGAGCCTTCGATGGTGACACACCTGCGCACACGATCTATGAATTTTCCATACCTTCCGATCCCGGTTACGCGATAGACGAAACACCTTCGAATTTACTCAATCTACCTGTCATACAGCAACGTGAATTCTACAAAATTACGGTGTTGGCAGACGGTAGACCTGCGGATTTTCAAGAGAGAAACAATTCTCAGGTTCTGGAACTCAGAGTCGCGAGAAATAAATGGGATTAGTGATAGACAGCAGCAGCGGTAATGAAAGGAGTAACAGTGACGTCACGGCGTCAGTATTGCAGAAACATTCAAGCAAGAGGGTGGTGCAGCAGCAGTAGCAGGTAACCCCTTTGAGTAAACCCTTTCTACGTTCTCTCGGTTTAAAATTGATTCATCAGAATGAGCTTCAAAAGAAGAAGACGATCATGCTTCAGTCTCAGCGCCTATTTTCAATTTAAATCGGCCTCCGGAATTTGACGAGTACATTCGTGAATCCGAATACAGAACATATATTCCGTTCGTGAAGGCGTTCAATTGCAATGATTCCGGGGAATTTTGCATCAATCAGGTGGACTCGTTTTTTGGCATGATTCGATCACTGCTACAGATGGAAGGTAGACTTGAATTGAATGGTGGGGAAGTTGTCGTTACATTGGTCCCCAATGTAGGCGCTTTCCTTTTCGATTCTTGCACATATACCGAGAGTGCTCGGGAAATTGAATCGGTTCAAGAACACTATCAAACCCTATTATATTACAAACCTGAGGATTCTCAGAATTTGGCCATAGGTGGCTGGAATAATCTTGAATTACCCTTTTTTGAATGCCGTTGACAATTCTTTCAATTTTCTCGTACCGCTCCGTCATATTCTAAATGTTTTCAACGATTATCCGATGATTACGTGCAGATGACAAACTCTACGATTGGTCAGAGCACGGAATGATCATGATTGCGTCATTATACGTGAGGCAGGTAATAATGCGGTGGAAACGACTACAGCCCGAATTGTGATCGATAGTATCGAATTGAAAGTCAAACGTATTATTCCCAATGCGGAAATTAATGGAGAATTTTATACAGACAGACATACAGACCTATATTGATACCGTTTCGAAAATGGGGATTGAACGAATTGCCTTCGATTTCGCAAAATGCTCAACGTGAAATATGGTCGGTAAAGACGAGTACCAGTGTTGAAAGACCACGCTACATCATCGTGTGTTCCTGAATTTATGTACGAGATAACGTCGATCCTACCACCTTCCAACATGTCAACATTCAAAATATCCGTTTGTCTTTGAACGGTGAATATTGGCCCAACGAATGCCCACACCAATAATCACCATACCGAAGCGCATTTCAACTATACGGAATTTCTCGTCTGCTATACGGATTCCATGAAAAAGTCCTCACTTTTGGGTTCCCTCGTATTCAGATATCACGCTCTATTCATCATCGATTGTTCAAAACAGAAAAAAACTATGAAATCCGGTACGGTTGACGTACGATTGGATATAGAATCGAGCGCGGGATTCCCCGATCGGAATCGTATCTATTGCATCATGATTCACGATTGCTTGATGGAATATCTTTTCCTCTCCGAGACCATGAGAAGCCTGACATAGATCGCTACGGCGCGACAACGGAGTTCATTCATTCAACATCCAGCCATCATGCATATCACATTCGTTGATATTCAAGCCTTCCAAGTCAATGGCACCTCATATCCACAGGTAATGTCCATAATCGTCGGCAGCCAGCGGCACAATTTTTTAATCAAGACACCTGTTCCTATACCAACCTGGATGCCCAAGACCGTCGCACCGTACGATATCTGGAAAAATCGGTGCATGGTATTCCAAACGACACCGGCTATATAGCATACGAAAAAATGGACGACATCCTACTGAGACACATATTCTACCAGGCTGATCGGCTTTATGTGAGAGGAAACCAAAAATACGATTTCCTCAAAGGAAAATTGCTGGAAATGGGTTTGTCATACCAAGTTGAACTCTACGATGTGGCCCATTACGATTCAAATCAATGGTCGACAGAGAAATTCTAGCCCATCCTGGTCCACTGCCCCTACCACAACAACGGGAAATTCATGTGTGCCTAGAGGAATACCCAATATCTTCACGAATGGCTATGTACATATATTTCACCAAAGTAAGTATATTTCAGAATTATTTTCAGTGTTTCTGTCCATTTCATTTTTCCCTTCTTATCTTTCAGGTGGGGTTGAGTTCCCAATTGTAAAAAAAAAGTTGAGAAAATGAAGTTGAGAAAAAAAAAATTGAGAAAAAAAAGTTGAAAATATTTGAGAAACAAAAATAGTTTGGAAAAACAGTTGAGAAAAAATTGAGTTGGGAGAAAAAAGTTAAAAAAATAATTGAGAAAAAAAAAGGTGCAAAATGCCAAGTTTTTCTCTCACACACCCACACACGGTATGCGTGGCTTACGTCACGTACACCGTGTGTTTGTGTACGGAAAAAAAGTCAGTTCAGAGTCTCTCTCTATTCATTTATTGAGACATTGCATGAAGATTCCAAGATTCCCCAACTAACATTATAGGAAAATTATACCAAGCAGTGGGGTAAAACGGCTTCAATAAGTCCGAATCTACCCATTTCTGGCCAAATATTTTACCTTCAAGTACTGACTAACTCCAAAGTTATAATTGGAGTTATAAAAACCATAATTGAGACCACCAACTCTCCTTCAAAAACCAAAAACTCAATAAGCGTAGTGCGTAGTATGAAATTACTTGTTATGGACTTCAAATATACCTTCACAGCCTCATGGGTCAATAGAGTTATTTACTAGGTTAAATTTTACCTGAAGGTAACCAGCAAAGTGTGTTCAAAATACTTGGAACTCTCAGGAAAAACCTTCTGGTGAATAATTACCTAATTATTACCTCATGTGTGTTCATATAGTCAGGGAATTGACAAGTCAGTAAACAGGTCTACCATATACTCTTCATTACCTATTTTGGCACCAATTAAGTTGAAGGAGTTGCCTGGACATTTCTTGACCTAGTTTATACCTACTGCTCTACAATGAGGGCGAGATTACCACAATATTTGTCTAATCAGACTAAATGTCTACAACGAAGTCAAAGTTACCTAAAATAAAATCCTCAAAGTAACTTAGTCTATCATCAGATATTAAAGACCAAGTCGATTCAGATGAGGATGACATGATACAATTTACTTCCTTAAATTTTTTTATTGTGCCCTAAATTTTAGAAATCTGTAAAATGCCGAGCAAAAATTCGAATAGAGTTAGTAAACCATACCGGTATACCACCAACTATTATCGATCAGCTGCCAGAATGAGAACAAATGAAAATATAATCCGAAACCATCCTATACTTTCCGATGTCCAGAGATCAAAGCCATCATCTTCCACTCTGTCATCATCAACTGCAGAAATTAATGTAGAGTGTGAAATTGCTTTTACTGATGATACCGGAGAAAAAAAATATGGATCAGAAGACGATGAGTTCAATGGGAATAAGGCACAAAGCTTGGAAGATAACCTCTCATTGTTAGAGGAGCTCAGACATTGGGCCTTGTCGCATAAAGTCTCCATACAAGCAGTTGGTGACCTACTAAAAATATTAATAATGCATGGAAAATCTGAATTACCAGTCTTTTTATGACGGCAACTATTTCAAAACACTCATCCATCATTGAAATAAAAACATGAAAGCGTTAACCTCAAACTTTGGTTAGGTCTCAGGTCATGTCGGTAAGAGATACTGAACAATGAATGGGCTGCGTTCAGAAAGCTTCGTCTGTCGCCAGCGGTAAACTACAGCCGCGACGTTTTCAATGATGCAGCGACAAAATGGAATTCAATGAAGTTCATCCTTTTGAAGTAAATGGATGAATACGCAAAAAAATCAAATCAAATAGAAAATTTATTTTAACAAAAATAAGAGATTGATGTGTTGAAATGATGAGTTTCCATGGCTTCGAAAATTTCAAAACCAATCGTTGTGTGGCTTCCGGAAAAGTCAAAATCAAGCAAATCATAATTGATCGATTTTCTAATGGTATTTACAGTTGGCTGATAAATTGTATATTTCCGGGCACCGCATGCGGAACGCAGAAATGTCAAATCAAAATTATTCAGCCAATCACAACACACGATTTTATATTTAAAATGTTATGATTGGCTATTCCTCTCCGGAAAGAGATTCTCTCATTAGACCATAACATTATTCATGGTTTCTATTCTGGGAAGATGTGCACTGAAATATAAATATGCGTACTATTATCAACATTACTGATGGATTTTATATTTAATTTCAGAATAAACACTCATTACAGGGTTTTCTAGTCTATATCCATTTCTCTGAGTAACTATAGGTTACTTGGCTTCACCATTAACATTAGCAAAACATATTGATTTTTTCACCCCGTATTGACATTTGAGTGTTTCTGCACAGAACATAGAATAAGTAAAATATAAAGTTATTATCCATGATTCGCAATCCATCCAGAGAACGAAACGTATAGACATGCATGAAAAAACATCCAATAACATATATTGTATTTCATCACGTGACCACAATGTGAAAGGGTCTGAAATCCCAAGATAAGGAAAATGGACTTCAAAGTCAGGAATAAAGGTTACTTTCGACTTTGAACAAAGTCTATGTGTTCTCATAGTCAAAATTTTGAAGGGATTTCGACATGTAGGTCCCATATGGAACCTACGCCATATTTTTCAGTTTGAACCGATTCCGCCATTGTAAAAATAATCCATAATTTTCTCGAATCGACCACATTTTAATGATTGGTAGTCAAAAAATAGGTGAATATGATATGTATACACATACTTCATCTATAAAATCAGTTTTTGAAGTGTTTGATGGAAAAAGTTGTGGAAGTAGACATAAATTAATGGTTTTCTTTCATACAAATTCAATAATTTGATAGGCCCACTTGTTTTAGACGAGTAAAAATCAACATTATCTCAGAAAAGTTTGTATCGCAAATAAAATCACAACTAGGTGTGAATGCGAAACCATCACTTATTGCATTATCTGCCATACGTTTATTGACAGTTTTTTCTTCATACGCCATGATCATGTCAACTTCAACACTTTCACGAATAAGCATGTAGGTTAAGATACACAATATACAGTGAACTTTTATCATCTTCTTCTAACCTGCCATGGTTTGTTGTTTGTTTCATTACAGTGTTTATGACCTGAAATAGGTAAAAATGACTACATTTTTACCATCAGTCGACTAGTCTGGAGGCAATTTTACCTATTTATGCCTTCAACTTATAAGGAAAAATGTCTTAATTTCCCAAATTTCGACTTCTGAATTACTTCCATTTTTTTCCCCATAATGGTAAATTTAAGGTAATTATAACGTAATAATTACCTTCGCCAATTAGGGCGCTGACCTATTCGAAGGTCGAAATGACGTAAATTTTACCTAAAATGTTTGTTAGGTCTCTTTACAGTTTTGTATAGGAATTTTGCCAAAGCGAAAAGTATTATGGTTGTAACAACACATGAGAGCACAGAAATCTTGTATATTTCATGTTCCAAGGGTGGTCTTATTGGTGGTGGTTTTGGTGGTGGTGAAGTCATCGCTACTGCTGCTGCCGCTGGAACAATTCTCCATGACATCGCTGCACTTGTAGAATCATTCATTTCAAACTTGAGCTGATATTTCTCGATGATGGTGTCGTCGTCTTCGAGGTGGGGCAGGTCTGTGGTGAAGATTGACCTTCGATGTTCTGCTGTGCGATTCAATGGAATCCGAGATCGATTATCGCCTCCATCTTTGAAAGAAACCGCTACTCCTCGTACATCATCATCATACGGTATGTCTACGTAGAAGATGGTGTTCAGAATCAAAGTCACTACTACCATTTGAATCATATTATGTCATATATCATTCGTCATATATAATTTATCATAATCATCATAATGTGACTGAGAAATCCTCTAGGAGAGATCTATTAGTGCAATCGAAGACTTAAAAATACCCTCATTTCTTGAAATTTCCAATTATCCTAACCTGTTTATTTTGGGTTATAGATTTGTTCTGAGGTTTTGGTGGATTGACTTTGAAATTCGTTTTCTTTCGCGTTTTCCAGGTATTTTACTGATCAATTCCAATCCCATTTACAGATATTATATATTTTTTAGATACATTCACATGGATTTCCACCTGAGAATAGACAAGTTGTTCATGTTTTTGGAGGCTATTCCAAACTCACGCTGCAGCAATGAAGGACATGCACTTTTGAACATTGGCCACATTGTCATGTGTGGCATTACAGTAGGAAGTCCTCAAAGTCTCGAACTATTTACCCTGCTGTTTGAAAAGCAGTGGGCTTAATAATTCCATGCATGAAGTGGAGGCAGTATTCAAGTGGGATGAAAAATGTGTTGTTTCTGTGGTGGAAGTGACTTGTACATGTAAAGCTGGTCAGTCCTGCAGGTGCAGGCATGTAGCTGCATTGCTATATCTGTGTTCCAGTTGGTATTGAATATAGTGTTGATAAGGCCATTGTCAATTGGATATATATCAAAAATTTTCCATAACTGTTTGGATTTCGAAGAATTTTCCTGTACTGATGTCGAAGCATATTGGAAGAAAGCAACATCAAGAGCTCTAAAAAATTACCACCCAAAACTCTTAGTTAATAAGGACTGCATTCCCAAAATGTCCCTGTTTGAGAAAGGTTCCTGTAACTGAAGAAAATCAAGTTGTTATTTAAGGAAGATTATGTGCCGCTGTTTCGAATTCAGCATTGTCAAAGCACCGGTTGGTGTGGGTTGATTTAATATTTGATATAATTCCATGTTCTCCAATAGAAAAAGATAAACGAATAAACAAACCATTACAGGAAGAGTTGAAGGCCATTTTCAAACTGCAGAGATATCCTTTGGGATCAAAGCCCTTCCAGAAGTCTTCCATACCAGAGAGAGATGCGAACAAATATACCAAAGCATTGAGAAGAGTGATTGTATTGAAATTGCTGAGGAAACTTTGGAAGACAAATTCCTGTGGAAGTTTGAGAGAAAATTCTGGATAACTGGCTCTTGATGCTATGAAATATTTACTTATGAAGAAGGTGATTGGAATTCAAAAGCGGTAGAATATTTTTGGCCCGAAGGATTCACAAATACGTGTCCATTTGTTATATTCAGCAATTTCAATCTTACTCTGAATATCACCTACAATTCTCTTAGTCATTTTGAGCCCTTGTCATAGCACAAGTTTGTGTGTGATGAAGAAAGAAATTGGTGTGGTTATTTGTAGAAAGCGTGGCAGGCTCATTTTCCAGATGGGGTTGTTGATGAAAATGGATTACCTGTGAAACTACTGAAAATCAAGTGCCTTTTCATAGGTTAGTAGTCAATAATTGTGTAAGTAATTTCTCATGAAATTGTTTTTTCAGGGTAGAAAGAAACCTGCCATCGAATATGCTCATGGATGCAGTTACTTGATTATCGATAATGCTCAGTTAAGGTTGAGGAAAGAGCATCCATGTTATTGCTCGGTTCGAATGGAAATGGCTGTCCTGAACCTACATGAATGAGATTTCATTATATATTCCAGTTTTTTTCAAAGAATTTTTAAATATAATTATTAAGTATGATGAATCTTCCAGCAATATAATGTTGCAGACAGTTTATCTCAACAAAATGTTGCATTAAATTAGTTCATATGAAAAATAACACTTGCTTCTCCAATTTAAATTTTAATCAGGGAAATATTAATTTCATGTTCAACTTGTCTCCTGTTTTTAACCAAATGTGTTACTGTATTCGTTGTCATACATATACAAATGCACAAATAACATTCAGGTACAATCTAGCGTTTCTTCCAATCTGAACAACTCACTCTGCATTTCACATGAAAATTTGTGTCACTCACAAACTAATACATATTCAACCTTTCTTGAAACAATTACATATAGATCCTACCAGTCTTCTTGATATCAGAATCTTCCTCAGCATCAAACCCTCTTATCAATCTTACTTATCTCAATTATTCAACTCTTACAAATTCTTATCGGTCTGTACCAGTACCATTTGTCGTTTCTATTGTTCTTCTACTTTGCTCTTTCAATATGTTATTCTCCAATGACGCTGTCGATAAGATTCATTTCTTCTGACAATAAAGCCTATTTTGATTGATTGAAACTGAACAATACTTCAAATAACTGGAATGTGCAGTATTGTCAAAGTTTTCTGAGGTTTGTTGTCATATTCTCTTCATGAATTCGAAGTACCTAGAGGGATGATACGAAATGCCATAGCTTTTCCCTCGACACAATATATTTAGGAATAGTTTCACTTTTTTTTAGCTTTGTAACATAGGGAAATTTTTTAAGCCATCCCTGATGGGGATAAAGTCCTATAGCGGGCCCTAGTGGGATTTTGGCCATAGAAAATGTACACCTGTATTTGTAAAAATAGATGAGTAAAAGTCGTTACCTCTGAATGAGTATGCCTCAACAAAGAGTTGGTGTGGAATAAGTAAATGACAATTTTGCAAACAATCTGTATGAATATACTTCAAGTCTATTAATTCTATATCATTCATAATATTTTCAGTAGTTCAAACTCGATAAATATTTGACTTGGCACTTGAAGGAGACACTAACAGGTGCAGAATATGAATTTATTCAAATTTTCATTATAACAGACAATGCCTACATATATTTTCACAGTATAATTCATATATGGTTATATCTAAATAATCGCAGAACATCGAGAATATCTACATTTTCATGATTAATTTTCATACCACACGTTACATTCAAAATGGTCAACGACACTTCAGCTCCTGTATCTACTAATAAAGTTCAAAAAATTCCTGCAATTTATGAAATAATAACATTTATTTGAGCTTCCCCTGAAGTATAGGAGAGTATCGTTTGATTCGGCCTGTTACTTTCATTTCCATTTATTGACTATCGTTTCCGGTTCTCAGTGGAGAGTGATCGGGAAACAGGTTTTTATTTCAATTACTTCCATTCACATGTCTCTGTCCCGTGCCATTTTGACAATCATATGACATGTGCTTTTGTTCATTTCACCGAAAGCATATTATATTCTTCATTCGGCCATTTGTTATATCATGTCCCGATTTCTGAAAATGTTGACATACTATTGCATTTCTAGATTGCAAATTTGCTTTCTTCATTGTGTTATCTCTTATAGTATGTCCTGATTTCGAAATAATGACACTGTATTAAGCATATTATATTCTTCATTCGACCATTTGTTATATCACGTCCCGATTTCTGAGAATGTTGACATATTATTGCATTTCTAGATTGCAAATTTGCTTTTTTCATTGTGTAATCTCTCATAGTATGTCCTGATTTCCGAAATGATGACACTGTATTACTGTGTTGCGGATTTGAATAAAAATTCCTGAATTTCATCTCTAACGCAATTATTTCCTCTCTAACAGCTGAATCAGTAGTCCCTTTCAGGGAATCCAGACTGGCTTATAAAACTCGTATTCTAACAGGATCAAAAAGTCCCAATGCAAACTGTGTAATGATATCTTGCTCATGTCTTCGTGAAAGCACTCTATCTACAGCATCATTACCCGTAAGTGTTAAAGTTTCTAGTAAATTTTAGTAAATTCTATTTTTCTGGATTAACTTGGGATATTAACCTTGTATAATTGCTTCCCTTTTAGATTCGACAATACTTTCTCGACATCAAATAAAAATCCCAAACTATATAAATCCGAACTCAATAATAATAAAAAAAATAATGTCATTCTTGCTGAATACTCGAGATAATGACTTTGTGTGAATGCTTATATTCGCATTGTGTTCCATATATCAAAAACCCCACATCTGACACTTAATGTCGTGGCATATACAGGATGTTGTTAAAAGAAACCCCACACCTGAGAATCAAATGTTACACCATTGGCCTGTTATAGAATCAAAAATAAAACTACACCACGCCTGACGCGAAATGTTACGACCTGAGACAGTTGTAGAATTGAAACCGTACAACTGACTGTCCAATTGGCAAACCCCTTGTATAACTTTCAAAAGCACACCTTAGAAAACCCGAATCCCATGGTCTCTTCATGTACACTTTGATGATGTCAAACTATAATGAAATTATCCCATTTATTTATTCCCTCTAGTAAATGCTGAACTGTAGTTATTTGCACCCCACAGTACAGAAGTGTATTTTTTCAAAGGTCCTAGAGGTTCTATATGGAGTGCCGTATAGCTTATAGCCTTCAAACTAGCTTGACCGAAGGTCTACTCAATTAAACCCCTCAGTATATGATTTGTGCAGGTACGATTCAATCAAAGGAAAAATACTGATGGAATGTTGGTGAAAATATAATTGAATCAAATGAATATTCAAAGTGCAAATTCCATAAACTCATAATGAAATTAAATCTTATAAAAATGATTTTTGCCAGTGGATATATGCAAAATAATAATAATCAGACACATTCAATAGTCAATATCATTTCATAGACAATACTCAGTAATAGCTCAATTATTTTCATGTAATAATTTCATTAGCAATGGTAGCACATAGTCACTCAGAATCATAATAATCAAATAAACCATTTTATCTTTATCATTATCAGTGTAATCAATTCGAAAGTATGGAAAAATTTATAATTCACTTAACACAAGAAGTGTTTGCAAACAATCATCATTGTAATTGAGATGGCAAAATAAACTGTAATAATAACATCACCCAAATAATCAAAACAAAGTAAATATGAAATCAAACGGTCACTTTATAAATCATGGAATGTATAGAAGGATGATTATCAATGCTCAATGAAAACACCAATTGTCACAAACAATAAATGAGAGAGGAAATGTGGCATACCCTGAATAACTTTCTGCATATGGACACACACACGAAGGAGCGATTCAGCTCCATGTATTTGAAAGAAAATCTATTTATTTTTATCAATCTTAATATATAATTATTTTTCATATTCTGCACTAATAGTGATTTTCATATTATATTTATTGGAAATGTTGCCATTGTTGATTTATGATGATAAAAGTCGATTTGCTCGAAGTTTTATTATTTCCATTGACTAGACATCGTGTGTATAGTCGAATTTTGTTTCTGTCAGTACGAGTTTACTTGTGATTTTTCATCACTGAATTACTTTGGATATCTGAACTGAAAACTCTGCAGTAGAGTTTGAATATAATGTACATATTGAAATTAGTCTGAAGACTGGAAATTACCCGAAACCATAAAAGACTATTACATATATACTTATCTGACTCTACTGACTTTGATTGAATCGAATTTCCGACAAAAATGATGATGAATATCAAAATGCACGAATTTATAGCTTTCCAAATCTCCCACAGAGATTTCGTTCCACAAACACCTATAATTACTTCTTCCTACCAAGTATTCCTAGTGTTAATTCTAATTGAAGACTATACAGTCAACTCATTGCGATGATTCAACTGCCTTTTCATATAGGGAGCTCAAATATTAGTCTTATATAAAACAAAGAAATGGTCAGTAAAGATTATTTCCCATTGTTACAACTGGTAATATTTGGTGGGTATTTTATAAGGTTATATTCTTATTGAAAACAAAAATATATGAATTGGTTAATCACCTATTTGTACAAAACTAGCCCTGAATTTTTCATTATTTATTTCATTTGGATAATTTTTTTTCTAGAATTAAATTCTTTCCGATAAGGAAAATATTCTCAATTGATTATTGAATAGAATTTTTTTTGGGAATTGGAAAAAAAATTTTACATTAATGAAGTTATTTTTGTGAATGTCTAACAGAAAACAACTACTTTTCCGGCTGAACCGGACTTAAGTTCAAAAAATAAATCTGAAATTGAAAATTTGCATTTTTATTCCAATAGTTATTAGATTTTCTATTCCGGTCTCAATTAGGAACTCATATAGATGAATGCGGCAAAGAAAATGTTTTCCAAAAGAAAGTACTCACCAGAAATCATTTGTGACAATGACGCAAGAGAGGCATCGCATTCACTAGGTCTTCAATACATTTCTGTCGATGAGAATCTATTTCACTCTTCCACAATCTTCAGGAAGACCGGAAGAAATGAAAAAACACATTTTCCAGGAGCAATCTCTCGTTGCAAAGATGGAAAAAAGTTTAATACATTCCTTTTGAGCGACACTTTGAAATTATTGATTATCTGACATCAAAACCTGTCATGGGGTATGAAATATGAACAGAATGTTCATAAAATCAGATGTGGAATAATCTGCGACTGAATGATAAACTTAAGTCACTATGTTCCATCGTTCAAAATAACCTCTTGTGGGGTATTCATGTTGGGAATGGAAACATACTCAATTGAATAGAAATAATTTTCTGTGAATTGAAAAATCCACGATGAAAATAAAGTAACTTTTTTTTAATGTCTATCAGAAAATAACTAATTCCCCAGCAGAAGCCACGCTGGACATTGAACTACATCTGATATATATTGTCTGACAGAAAAAAACTGATTTTCCCTGGCTAAAGCCACGCTGGACATTAAACTACATCTGATAGATATTCTGAAAGGACCCTAACTCAAAAAAAAATAAATCTGAAAGTGGAAATTTGCATTTTTATTCAGATAGTCATTCGATTTTCTATTCCAGCCCCAATAAAGAACTCATGTAGATGAATGAGGCAAAGAAGAAAGTTTTCCAAAAGAGAGTACCCACAAGAAACATTTCTTACAATGACGCAAGAATGCGATGCCTCTCACTAGGTCTTCAATACATTTTTGTCGACGAAAATCTCTTTCACCCTTCCACGATCATCAGAATGAACGGGAAAAATTAGAAACACATTTCCTAGAAGCAATCTCACTCTGCAAAGATGGAAAAAATTCAGAGACATTTATTTTTGGGAGACACTTTGAAATTAGGTTTTTTCAGACATTAAAACCTGTCATGGGGTATAATATATTGATTTGTTTGAAAATATGAATGGGATGTTCATAAAATCAGAAGTGGAATCATCTGCGACTGGGAAATGAACTTCAGTCACTATCTTCCATCGTTCAAGATAACCTCTTGTGGGGTATTCATGTTGAAACGGAAAACATTCTCATTGAAACATTGAAAATTGAATAGAAATATTTTTCCGTGAATTGAAAAATCAACGATAAAAATGAAGTTTTTTTTTGTGAATTTATCGTGAAGTTATTCGATTTTCTATTCCAGTCCCAATTACAAACTCATATAGATGAGTCGGAGAAAAATGTTTTCCAAAAGAGAGTACTCACCAGAAATCATTTGTAACAATAATGCAAGAGAGGCATCGCATTCACTGGGTCTTCAATACATTTTTGTCGACGAAAATCTATTTCACGCTTTCACGGTCATCGGAAAGACCGGAAGAAATAGAAAACTCATTTTCTTGTGGCAATAATACTTCTCAAGAACGGAAAAGAGTTGGGAACATTTCTTTTGAAGGGACACTTTGAAATTAGTGTTTTCTGACATTAAAACCTGTCATGGGGTAGAGTAGATTGATTTGTTTGAAAATAAGAACGGAATGTTCATAAAATCGGATGTGGAATAATCCGCGACTGGAAGATAAGCTCTAGTCACTATCTTCCATCGTTCGAGATAACCTCTTGTGGGGTATTCATGTTGAAACAGAAAAAATTCTCAATTGAATATTGAATAGAAATAATTTTTCCGTGAATTGAAAATCCACGATAAAAATGAAGTTATTTTTTGTGGATGTCCAACAGGAAACAACTACTTTCCGGGCTTAAGCCACGCTGGACATTGAACCACATCTGAAAGACATTCTAAAAGGAACCTAACTAAAAAAAAATCCAAAATTGAACATTTTTATTCAGAAAGTTATTTGATTTTCTATTCCAGTCCGAATTATAGATGAATGAGGCAGAGAAGAATGTTTTCCAAATGAGAGTTCTCACCAGAAATCATTTTTAACAATGATGCGAGAGATACATCACATTGACTACGTCTTCATTACATTTTTGTCGACGAAAATCTATTTCACGCTTCCACGATCATCGGAGAGACCGGAAAAAATGGGAAACATATTTTCTGGAAGCAATAACACTTTCAAAGAAGGAAAAAAGTTGGAAACATTTCTTTTGGAGAGACACATTGAAATCAGTGTTTTCTGACATGAAAACCTGTTTTGGGGTATGATATATTGATTTGTTTGAGAATATGAAAGGGATGATCATAAAATCGAATGTGAAATAATCTGCAACTGTTAGATGAACTTTAGTCACTATCTTTCATCGTTCAAAATGAGGTATTGATGTTGAAAAGGGAAACATTCTCGATTGATAATTGAATATAAATTTTTTTCTGTGAATTGAAAAATCCACGATGAAAATGAAGGTATTTTTTGTGGATGTCTAACAGAAAACAACTATTTGCCCGACTTCAGCCACGCTGGACATTGAACGATATCTGATAGATATTCTGAAAGGACCCTAACTTAAAAGAAAAAATCTGAAATCGAAAATTTTCATTCTTATTCAGATAGTTATTTGATTTTCTATTCCAGTCTCAATAAGGAACTCATATAGATGAATGAGACAAAGAAGAATTTCTTTCAAAAGAGAGTACTCACCAGAAAACATTTGTAACAATGACGCAAGAGCGCCATCGCATTCACTGGGTCTTTAATACATTTTTGTGACGAAAATCTATTTCACGCTTCCACGATCATCAGCAAGACCGAAAGAATTGGGAAACACATTTTCTAGAAGCAATATCACTTTGCAAAGATAGAAAATATTTCTTTTGAAGAGGCACTTTGAAACTAGTGTTTTTTTGACACCAAAACCTGCCATGGGGTATGGTAGGATGATTCGTTCGAAAATAAAATCAGATGTGGAATAATCTGCGACTGTAAAATAAACTTAAGTCACTATCTTCCATCGGCATTGTGTCGTATTCATGTTGAAAAGGGAAACAATCTCAATTGAATATTGAATAGAAATATTTTTCTGTGAATTGAAGAATCCACGATGAAAATGAAGATATTTTTTGTGAATGTCCAACAGAAACCAACTACTTTCTTGGCTGAGCCACGCTGGCCATTGAACTACCTCTGATAGATATTCTGGAAGGACCCCAATTCAAAACAAGAAATCTTAAATTGAAAATGTCCATTTTATTCAGATAGTTATTTGATTTTCTACTCCAGTCTTAATTAGGGACTTATATAGATGACTGAGGCAAGGAAGAATGTTTTCAAAAGAGAGTACTCACCAAAAATCATTCGTAACAATATCGCAAAGAGGCATATCATTCACTGGGTCTTCAATACATTTTGTCAACGAAAATCTATTTCACGCCTCCACGATCATCAGAAAGACCGGAACAAATGGAAAAAACATTTTCTAGAAGCATTCTCACTTCGAAAAGATGGAAAAATGTTGGAAACATTTCTTTTGGAAAGACACATTGAGATTAGTGTTTTTCTGACATTGAAACCGGTCATGATTGATTTGTTTGATATGCGGCTGAAAGATAAACTGTAGTCACTATCTTCCATCGTTCGATATAACCTCTTGTGGTGTATTCAAGTCGAAAAGGAAAACATTCCTTATTGACTATTGAATGGAAAGATTTTTCTGTCAATTGAAAAATCCACGATTAAAATGAAGTTATGTTTTGTGAATGTCTAAGAGAAAACAACAACTTCGTCATCCAAAGCCACGCTGGACATTGAACTACATCTAATAGATATTCTGAAAGGACCCTTATTAAAAAAAAACTGAAATAAAAAATTTTCATTTTTATTCAGATAGTCATTTGATTGTCTATTCCAGTCTCAATAAATAACTATTTTGGGAGGCATTCTTCTTTGCTTCCATATGAGTTTAGACTGGGATAGAGAATCAAATGACTATCTGAATAAAAGGCAAATTTTCAATTTCAGATTTTTTCTTTTGAGTTAAGGTCATTGTAGAATATCTATCAGATGTATATATATATATATATATATATATATATATATATATATATATATATATTATATAGAAAGACGAGAGGTAGTCTTTGCTGACTAGTTAGGAAAAAGTCTGAGAAATTCTGCTGCTGTCCCAAAGAATTTCTCAGACTATATGTATATATATATATATATATATATGAATATATATGAGGTATAACGACAAAAATTGTAGACTAACTGGAAGCCACAGTTATCAACCGAATGAAACTTAATTTGGCACAAAAACACTTTTCATTATTACTTCGGACAGATTCGAAGATGGCGGCTATTGTAATATAAAAAAAACAATATTTCATTTCCATACTAATATCAGCGAACTATATTCCACAACTACAATTTGAAAGGTTTTCCCAATAAAAAATCGCTGTAAATGACCATTCGTAAGAATTAATAATTTTTGTTTGCCTTGTATGCTCCTTTCATTTCAGATTCATCATTCCGTGTCAATTAGATACTTTTTTCATCAATAATTTCTATAATTATTGTATTATACATTATTATTGATTTGGGTTTATTAACCTCCGACAAACAGATCATCACTGTATTGCAACACTAATCGATTTCAAAGTCAAACTATCAAAATAAATATTAGTTATTGTTTTTCGAAATGATATTGAAAATAAAACCCAAGTGAGTACTGCCTGTATCCTTGTGTGCTGGATTCAGAGTCAGAAGATATAGAGATATTAGGAAGCATTTCGAAAGATTTGAATCCTCCAACTTTTGAATGAAGGGTTTGAAGTTTATACAGAAATAGGAATTTCGAAAGGAGAAACATTCTCAGTTAAATTTTGAATAGAAACATTCTGTTCATTTTGATCGTGGATTCTTCAATCTACAGGAAAATCTTCTTTCAATTAACAACTGAGAATGTTTCCCCTCTCAACATGAATACATCTTATCTTATCTTGAACGATGGAAGAAAGTAACAGAAGTTCATCTTTGAGTCGCAGATGATTCCGTATCTGATGTTATGAACGCCTATATTTTCAAACAAATTAGGAATAGATATGCTCTTGGGTTTCCTAAGAGAATGCTCCAATTTTACTGAGTCATGAGTCGTTAGCTTTTTTGATGACAAGTTCAGAATCAATACATTCTGAAATCCACTTTTCCAGCTGGCCCCGCCTAATTCTATGCAAGAAATTCGCGAAACACAATTTCAATTAATATGGCATCTCCCTAACATTTTTCCCTCCTCAACTCGAGTCAATTGAAATTATTTGATATTGGGTCGCATGAAATTTCAAGAAAATATTTATATTATATTTTCAGCTGATTTTAGGTGAAGAATCGTTTGAAAGGGTCATTATTATAATCTTTTTCAATCATTTCTTCGATCTATTGGGCAGAATGTCCTGATATTCCAATTCTCACTTCTGAAATAACTTAGTATTTTCCAATTCTGGATACCCTGACAAAATTCAACTTGGCTCAATTCAGCCTCGACCTAATCGAATACAAAAGGACGTCAATTTCCGAGATAATGTATACTTCATTGTCTCATAACTTTCATCAGTTTTGAATTGGAACTATGAAAAATATAATAGTAGATTTGAAAAAATTAAAAGATTTTGAAATAAGAAAATTAAAATTTCTGAAAAACCTTTCTCCACCTGGAATGTTTACTGCTCGCAAACTCTCGCAAAATAGAAGTGTAGTATGGTTTTTACCGCATGGGAAGTAAAACTTACAATTAAAAGAAATTATTTGTTTGAAAATATGAACATGATATATATATATATATATATATATATATATATATATATATATATAATGAAGAGAGTATATCGAGGGACTGTTAAACAAAAATGGAAGGATTTAATGGAATAGCCTCAGAGAAAGTGCTACGTAGACACTGTTCGGCTCTCGATAGTCAGTGGAGAGTGCAAGGATGAACAACACTTGGTAGAAAACGACAAATCAACTTGGATGTCACGCAGGTAGCTATAGCTGCCTCCGTGGTGACGTTGGTTGTTGCCCTGGAATTCAGGGTCTGCTGACCGAAATCACAAATGAGCGGCTGGCTTCTGTTTGTTGACTCCGTTGATTTGTCGTTTCTACCAAGTGTTGTTCATCCTGCACTTCTCCACGTACTGATGAGGCCGAAGCCCAAACACGTGTCCACGGTTAGCACTTTCTCTGAGGGCTAGTCCATCAAATTCCTTCCATTTTGTGTTTAACAGTCCCCGATATACTCTTCATATGTATATTCCTGACTTGATGTCACGCAGGTAGCTATAGCTGCCTCCGTGGTGACGTTGGTTGTTGCCCTGGAATTCAGGGTCTGCTGACCGAAATCACAAATGAGCGGCTGGCTTCTGTTTGTTGACTCCGTTGATTTGTCGTTTTCTACCAAGTGTTGTTCATCCTTGCACTTCTCCACCGTACTGATGAGGGCCGAGAGCCCGAAACACGTGTCTACGGTAAGTACTTTTCTCTGAGGGCTATGTCCATTAAATTCCTTCCATTTTGTATATATATATATATATATATATATATATATATATTTATATTATATATTTATATTCATATATATATATATATATATATATTTATATTATATATTTATATATATATATATATATATATTATATATATATATATATATATATATATATATATAAATATTTATCCCGCGTAGAATATTACGTCCGTACGTGGGTTTCCAACCATACACTATCCCGTCCTGAATGATACAACGTCCGTATACCGGACGCAGTATTGTTTTCCAACAATAATTCCTTTATTTTGAACGAACCATCGAATTATATATCCGCAAATTGTACTCCGCTTCCAGAGCTCCCATGGCATATGAGAACAGAAAACATTCATTATCAAATGCGAGAGTAATGTACACCAGAAAAACATAATGAAGGACGTACTATTATACGGTCTTTGAAAGTTCCAGTATACATTTAGTTCAGACAATTTCTGTTTGGGGGGCGCTTTAAATCGTGAATGCTAATATACATTGCATAAACTCCTTTCACCTATAGCATGATGATACGTCCTCAGTCTGGCAACCATGTACAAAAATACATTATAGTCAGTGTCTTCATGTGCGAACACGTGCGAAGTTCTGGAGCATTTTTATTTTGTGAGTAAGTAAACTTCTTTGAATTTTTTTTACCTGACTTTTATATGTTTTTACAGAAATTCAAGATTTATGAGGAGGAAAACATATCATATATGAATGCAATAGTAAATTACATTAATTTCCCTCATTTTGTTCGCCAGAAATAACTTTTATGAGTTTTGAGAATTGCAAGTGTTTTAATAAATCTTCCAGAAATTGAGTTATTTAGAACCTCTACATATGTGTGAAAATTCACAAATTGCTCTTCGATAGTTTGGTTGACTGATTGCAGCATTGTGGTAACTCTAACTTTTTATGTAGACTGCAGACTTTTCCAAAGTGTTCATATTCAAGGCCGGGCATGCTCTAAAAGTTAACTGGACAGACGCTCTTTCTTTTCACGCCACAGACGGTAGACGATAGACAACTTATTAAGTTCATATTTTAATTTATCCCGTATCACTCGCATTCATTTGGATCTTACTCATCTCAGAAAAAGAACATTTTTCCTTCTATTATTTCGTCATCATTTATTTTCCAGTAAAAAAAAACAACCATTTTCGATCTTTGCTCTTAAATTCTTCCAAATCACGACCAATGAGTTTTTGAATATTTCGTCCAGCCCTAGCAAACACAATGAGAAACTACCTTCTACCCACGAGAATCCAATATCAAGGGATCAAAACGAAACCCTACCTTCTACACCCAGAAGCACTGGAAGACTGAATAACGAAATTGACAGTCCTCCTTCCACTCCAGAGATAGCAATCCGAATGAGAATATATCTACTTACGGGAATATAACTGAATATTGTAGAATATGAAAGTGGAAATATTGTGTCCGAAATATGTAATGAAAAAGGGGAATTTTGTGGCATAGAGGACAAATTATTGAATCAAAGAAGAAAAAAGCATCCTCAAGTGGGAGTCGAGCCCATGATTTTATGATTTCTAGCCATACGCTCCACCATCTGAGCTATTCGAGGACATAGGATGCTAAATCTTATCAGTGGTTAGAGATCATCTGCTTAGATCAGCTACTGAAATTTTCCAATGACGATGAAGTTGAGTGAAAGGTAATGGATCTCGACGGCCAGTGATAAGTACGTTTGATTTTCGATTAATTTCTCACATGAATATTAAATTATGGAAGAAAGGGTTCACGAGTGTGTGTGGAAGCGGGAATTTTGTGGCATAGAGGACAAATTATTAAATTAGAGAAAAAAAGCATCCTATGTCCTCGAATAGCTCAGATGGTAGAGCGTATGGCTAGAAATCATAAGGTCGTGGGTTCGACTCCACTTGAGGTTTTTTTTTTTTTCTTTAAATTGATAATTTGTCCTCTATAAAATTCCTTTCCATTATATATTTTTTGGACTAATATTTCCCTTTCATCTTATATATTTGGCTAAATCTTTTCAGTGGTTAATATCATCTGCTTAGATCTGCTACTGAAACTTTCGAATGTCGATGAGGTTAGTGACAGGTAATGGCCCTAGGATGAAGTCCCTTTTGGGATTTTCAATTCTTTCTTTGGATTTTAAATTAGGGAAAGAAAAGGGTTCACGGTGTTTTCGATTCCTATGTCCTCGAATAGCTCAGATGGTAGGGGCGTATGGCTAGAAATCATAAGGTCGTGGGTTCGACTCCCACTTAAAGGTTGCTTTTTTTTTCTTTAATTTTTAATAATTTGTCCTCTATGCCCAAAATTTTTTTTTGTGGAATATTTTTTTTTTACGATTACCTCATAAGGTTCCACCCAACAAAAAAGGTATTCCTTTTCCTTGGTTTTTTGGGAGGAATGAGAGAATATCGGGGAAATAATAAGATCAAAAGGGTTGTGAAATGGGTTAGAAAAGGAAGAGGGGGAATAAAAGAGGACTTTTTGGTGGAATGGACAGCAGATCAGAAAAAAATTGTAAAAACATATTTTCAAAAAACATGGAAAAAAAAATTTTCCTCGAAGGGGTATGGTGTGGAGAATCGAAGGTGAAATACTCACAATTATTAAAAAAACAAAAAAACTGAGCAAAGAAAAAAGGTATTTGTAAAAAATACATATTCTGCAAAAATGTGAATATATTCGGGAAACTGACTAATATGGATATTTTATTCCTTATTTTTCAGATGACTATCTGAAACAAGTTCATCCATTTAGGAATCGTAAATATTTGTTGGAAAATTTTCATTCCGAAGATTCCAAAAGAATTTATTTCGTTTTACTCCTTCAAAACGGCACTAAAAGCTCAAGTCACATTTGTGAGTCTAACTGACTTGGACTACAAACTCTTCCTAAAGACAACTGGCTACGAATAATCAGGTTACTCTGATGTGGTCCCAAAAAATCAAAGGCAATGCGGAAGCGAACAGCCTTTGGAAGGGCAAATACCCAATTTTCTGGCCCAAAACCCCTTCTGTGATATTTTCAAAGCCCACATCAAAAAAGAGTTTCTGCGCTATGAAGCTGACAAAATTGAAACCCACTGGAAAATGTTCCGGGGAAAAGACAAGCGAAACAGCTTCCGAGCTCATCGCCAAAGAAAGCTGAAAAATTCTCGAGTTGGACAGAAGAATTAAAACTGGTACTGCTCACCGGATATTGTCCTGGTATCACCTCAAAAAAATGAAAAGATCAGACGTAACCGTGCCGTTACTGCGAGAATTTCGCTGAAACTGCAGAACTCCTCCTTTTCGACTACCAAGTGCGTTTTGCAAAAGGCTTGAGTTCTTCGAAGGAGTTTTACTAACGCTATATACACCAGGACTTAGCTCCCAGGAAACTGATACGCTTTGCAGGGAGTTTCTGGGATCCGGTCCTGAATAGGTGAAGGGTAAAATACAAAAGACTCTAGGTCGAGGTGCGGAGGAGCTGAAGAGCCATATCAACCCCCTATGATCTACTCTTTCGAAATGTATTCACTTACGAATCTTTTAGGAAATTATCAATTCATTCATATATACAGCGTACTATTTCTGTTAGCTCAATCATTTTTCCTTCCCAAGTCTTGTCTGTATTCATTGTCACGGGAATACACTACTGCTGCTATGGCAGTAGCACCAATATGTACAACAGCAAGCTGGTGAGTACTCACCCTACCCCCACTATGGGATTCCGGATACGCTGGATCAACGCGCTAGGTTATCCTGCTACCGAATCATTTCGAGCCACGGGGTCCGCCTGATGAGGCTACTGGCTCTGGGATGTCAGTACCTAAGCGAGTAATGCGCCGCTTCTTGCCAAGTCAGCAAGGAATACAATCATCAGTGCCCATAGATAAAGGACTTCCCGTCTCTACCGAATACGGTAATGTTTTCATTGGTCAACTATCTATCACCAGAGTCCAACACCTTGGGGCGAGCAGTGGCAAGCCTATGGAGAATTCCAATATCAGCAAGATTTCTCTGCATCAACCATATCCGCCGCTTACTTTCTTTCGAAAGCTACTAGGTATGCTACCATGTTAACTGAGGGGACATGGACTTTACCCAGCTACGTCTGCGATCGTCACAAGTATTACCCCCGTCGGGCGGACTGGCATGACATGGCGGACCTAGGCCCCACACTTCTTCCTCAGTTGATTTTATGGAAAATCGAATAGATAAATTTTTGATTACAGGATTAATTTTCCGAAGAGAAGCACGTCACATTAACTATAGTTTGATTCTCTCGATTAGTATTACCATAACAGGTTAGTGATGAGATGAGGAAAATTTGTATCATCTACCTGAAGAGCACAAAAAACAAATATATAATGACAACATAAACGATTCCAAAACCCAGTTCTCTGTACATTTTATGAAACGTTGATAATTATATCATTTTCTACATTTTTCCAATATTCAATAGTTTTCGAGTAGTAAATTTCAAATAATTCAAAGAACTCTGGAAATTTCATAGTGTGTTGGTATCTAAAAATGTTTTATTCGTGTTTTTATCTGTCATATTTTGTTTCTGTAATGAAACACCATCTTTATTATCATATCATTCATGACTGGTCCCCAAACAATTATGATATTTTTCAAATGTGGTTATACATATAATGGAAGTGAAGGAAGACATCACCTAATGGCTTATTCATTTGGAGACATAAAAAAAAAATATTTTTTAGGGAAAAAAAACTGATTAATTACAATAATAGGATTAATCAAATTTTTTCCCATTTTATAACCACAATTTATTATTATTAGGATTATTTACTATTATACTAATTATATATAAAGGGAAATGACGAAAATATTGTTCGAGAAAGAACATATTAAAGATTTTAAATACTATAAAAGTAACTTTGGATTACGATGAGGAATAATTTTATTTATCACTTCAGAAGTATTTTTTTTTGAGGATCCATAACTCATTACAGAAAAAAAATGAATAATGAAACCCTCTTTGATGAAAAACTTATTCAAATGCACTAAAGTAGAAAATAATTGTTTTGGATGTGAGACGTAGGTTTTTCCCGTGACTAAGAGATTCAATTCCATACGTACTCCCCTAAACAATGCATTTTTTGTTTAAGCGTTTATTATGGGGCCCCCTTTTTTTTCCTGTAAGTTCTGAGCTATCTAGTCCTTCAATTTGAAGACTATCTAGAGATCCATTCGCCATCTTGGGTTGCCATTTTCCCAATTTATAAATTTTCAACTGAAAATCAATAATCTTCGACTAAATTCTAATCTCCGACCCCAAAAACCCCGACATCCCAAATTTTTTAGAATGGGGCCCGACATCCGGTCGTGCCGACATACCAATTTTGAATCGAATGGGGGCCATAATCACAAAACTCGCCCGCCATCTTATTTGATAAAAAAAATCCCCAATCTCCGCCCCCAAAAAACCCCCACATACCAATTTTGAATAGAATGGGACCATAAACACAGGAATTACCCCAAATCTTGGGCCCCATTTTATAAAATTTTGAAGAACATTCAATCTTCGACCATGAAAACCCCCACATACCAACCCAATCGAATTGGACCAAAAACCTAATTTCGTCCGCCATTTTTGGGCCCCATTTGTTTTTTCATCTAACAGTAATTCCATATGAATTTTTTGAAAAAAAATTAATAATCTGACTCCGAAAACCTCCACACTAAATATTTAATGGGGATAGATTAATCACAAAACTCCTTCACCTTTTTTGGAGCCGCATCTTGAATTCATGAATTTCGACAAAAAATTCATAATCCCAACGAAACCCTCACATACCAATTTTTGTATCGAATCGAACCATAATTACAAAATTTTGTCCGCCACCCGAATTTTTTCTTTTGACAGAAATTTCACATCCCCGTTCCCGAAAACCCCCCACATCCCAAATTTTTTGAATCGAATCATACAATGATCACAAAACTTGTCCGTCATCTTCGAAACGTCATTTTTTGTTTTTTTTTTTCCAACCAAAATCTTATAATGCATTGTCCCCATTAGGATCCACCTGCTGAATTTCAGCTCAATCGGATGTCAGCAAGGTTTAAAATGGATTACACATTTTGAACCGGTAAGGGAAAGACGCATATGACTGAAGCGAAATAAAATGTGTAATAAAACATGGCAACAGCGCTGGATGCCGTATCGTGCTGAAATATGAAAGATATAATGCAAATTGGACGCATTTTCATACTAAATATGATAAAATTTTTCACCGGACGTAATGATATGATGGTGAAAGGACGCATAATATATAGGAATACATTTTTATATTTTTTTAAGTTTTTGATAATCTGGGAAACCCGCTTTGAGTAGGATTTTTGTGTAGAACCAGTATACTCTATCAGAATTGACCTAGATAGCGTTTTTTCTGGTGGACGGTAACTTACGCTTCCTGAAAGGACGCAGTATTGTAGGCAAGATGTTTTATATAAATATATATATATATGAATCTTAAAAATTTTAAACCGATGGCATTTTTGTGTGGGGACCATGATCTGCGGAGGCGAAGTGGAAACAAAATTTCCACTTCACAAAAACTTTTTAATTTTGGGAAAACACGTGTCGTGGGGTTTTTTTTACCAATTTTGTGAAATCATATTGGGGTATTGTTGGGTTTTCTTCAATTATGGGTTTTCACAAGTCCCTCTATTCAAAAATTGAAGAAACACAAAAGGGTTGACCCAAAAGAATGCTCGTGGGGATTTCAGGAGGTGAACCCGATGACAAAGCTAACTGTTCACCAAAATATTGTTCTTCAATCAGCCATACCAAAACGAACAAAAAGATAAGCAACTAGAAAAAAAGCACAAATAAATGACCAAAATACAATGCTCATGCAAAGGGATTCAGAGATGAACGATACCAAGCTGACAGCGAAGTATGGGGGCCACAATGCAAAGAATACTGAACCAAAATGATCCGACTTCCCCAAATAGTTGATTTAGGAACATCACAGCCCAGTAAAATGAAAGATTTCCTCATTAATCCCAAGACTCCAGAGAGGAAAGGACGAAAACAGAAGAGCACCGTTTGTCGTACCATCTTCTACCACAGAAAAAAGATGGAAGAAAAGGGAAGCGAAAAAAAGAAAATGAAACAAAAAAAAAAGAACGGGGGAAAAAACGGCTTTTAAAATGACAGAGGGAACTGCTAAACGGAAAAAAAAAAGGCAAGAACAAAGGCTTTCAAAATGACAGAGAAGAAATGCCCAACCACTATGATCAACTCCACAAAAACAAGACGTTACTCAGGATACCAAGGGGAGACTAATGAGCCATCCAAGAGCCATGTGAGACATGTGTCAGCCTAGAACTACTATAGAAAAAACGATTCTGCCCGAAAAACAGAAATGTGGATAAAGAGATTTGTTTCATGTGTGCTCACGAAACATACGTACAACGAATAGGTACGAAATGCCTAAAATGCAATCGAACTTATCATGTAACGTAGCGAGCGAAATATATTCGTAGGCAATTCTTAACATGTGCAAGTTGCATGTTGAAAAAACATAATTACTCAAACCTTATTTATTCTTATTTTTTAGTCAAGTATTTCATATCAAGGTTATGTATTCGAATATTTCATGTGTTGCTGTAACACTCTCTCCAAGACTTTGTTTCATAGGTACATAATTTCTAAGAAAAATCTATTATTTTTTTCAAGTTCATAGACCGAAGACCGAGACCGAGGATTTGTTATGAAAAGAAAATACACTGTGTTCATAATACTTCAAAGTAGGTGCCACCTACTCGGCATTTATAAAAGCAATATTTTCCTACCTAATAGTTGCCTACTTTCATACTGGGTACGTGAAACACATTCTATGGTGCTATTATTGGATTATAAGCGGTGCCAATAAGCCAAGAGATGCCAATGACTAGTAAAATGCTTAAGGATTATGAATTTTTTTGAGAAAAATTTTGTGTTAACTGCGAAATACAAAGCGCGACTATTGTTATTCCCACACTTTGTTGATAATGATAAAACAGTTTTGAAGAAATAATAGAACATATTCTTTGGAAACCTTGTGCTTAAAAGGTGCCAATAAGTAGGTGTTTTTACCCTATATATTGGAATTTAACATGTTTCTTATGAAGTGAACACGAACATACCAACATAATTCTAATGATTACAACTTACAACTCATACCTGAATAGTATTTTCAGTATTATCATGACATAAATATAACGATCCAAAACTGAAATCAAGCTCTTGTGATTTTATAACTTCTTGGAATACGATTTCACAACAACGGATCGAATTGAATTCATAATATTGTGAATACATGTAGCCCCCAGGTATATTTGTTACTCATGTATTCTGCTTGATCGGAGCGCCGTATATTAGCAAGCTAAATTCAGTGTAAACATCATCAACATGGCTTTGAGAATTCATGGAACTCCGAATATATGCAGTATTGTGATAGTTAATTGTTATATGAGACGGTGAAAATATGCTTTATCTGTGAGTGGAAAATGTTGATCCACAAGCGACGAAGGAGGAAGTGGATTAATTCCACGAGCAGGAAGAGACTTTTACTGTCATGTGTATTCTATTTCATTTTGAGCGGAAATATTCAACAAAAATGATAAACAGCAGTTTGATTATTATTAGAAGTCAGATTGGCTTGATCGGTAACGGTTGTTATGGGTTTCATTTATAGCAAGGCGACTTAATAACCATCGATTGAAATTATCCAAAGAAATGTGCGATTTCAATTCAGAAAAAGGAAAATAGTGATGAAGATGCTTTTCCAGAAGATGAAGAAATTGAAGCTATGATAGATGCGTGAACAGATTATTTCTGCAGAAATCGCGAATCGTGTCTATCTTATTCGATATATCATTAGTTTTGAAATGAATGATCCTTGAGTGGGTAGAATTGACATATAACTGGTTGAAAATTCGAATTATATGTCAATTCAATTCCTATATAGGAAAACAGAAAAAGCAAAATTGATCAAATAAGGATTCCCAACTCACTATTACAGTGATTTCATATATTCATTGAAATATATCTTTTTTCATCATGTTGAAAACCTCAGATTTTCTAAATAAGGCAATGAATAATTGAAGCCGTTAGTCTCTCACCGTCAGGCTCGTGTTCAAATCCATATCCAGGAGCTTTTTTTTAATCGGTTTCAGATTCGAACATATTTGATAGTGAAAAATCATATTTTTTAGGTTTTGGCGAGTACACGAGCAGTGAATGATCATTGTAAATGAATGAATCTGTGAAACGATCTCATCAATTTTGGAACGAGAAGAATTGTTGTAATTTTCCGTTAAAATACAAATATAACGTGAACTCTGGTAATTTTATCCAGTTTAGAATGTGATCCGGGAAATATTCTTATCAAATATCATACGTACTAAAGGATTTTATCGCAAATTTTTTAAATTTTCGTCAAGCATTTTGCATTTGAATTCAACTTGTGCAATTTGCGGCCTGATAATCAGATAATAAGACCACATATAGCCCTTAGTAAAATTTCCTGGCAAAATGATTTCTCGAAAATCTCAAAAATTTTGAGCGATAAAACCCTAGCCTATATGTTATTACCCACGATAAAATCATAGTTCACCATCCGCGCTAGAATAAACATATTTTCAATCAATGAATACCTGAAAAAACACCGTGTTGTTGAATAAAATGAAATAACACTGTACAAGTGATTTTCTTGAATATCCAACAAAAGATAGCTTACAAATTGGCCGATAATTTGTCTTTTTTCATATTGACGGGAATTCATTTCAATATTTTTTCATTTCTTTCGATCTATGTCCCAGAGACAAGATTACAAATTGTATTTTTTCGATGCCTGATCATTCTCTTCCATGTTTTGAAATACGAATCCATTAGAGAAGTCATAACTACTAGAATATTAGGTGTATCAAAATAAGATTTGGTTTAGGGTGAATGGTGGGTGAAGAAGAGAGTTTCCGCATATTTTTCATTTTCTGTCACTTCCAGTTTCACTCTGTATATTGAAACATTCATGGATTTCGGGACAATTCTGGATCAGAATGTGACATATTAAAAGTTCTTACGCCACTTAATTATATTAGGTCACTTTTAATATTGCATTTAGGTGGCCATGATCAGACGTAAACAAATCTGAGGACCTCAGGTGATATCAGAAAATTACAATCGCAAAGTTTCAGTGACTAGTATGATAGACAAGTTGGCAAAATTACATTTCCGTGTCTAACTATTATTTTTCAAATAACGACCATTTTTAAAAGCATATTCCGTAAAATGGATTTTTGACGAATCTAACGATACTACTTTATTTGCTATTGGATTAAAAATAAGAACATAAATTAAATATCACTACGGAAAATACTAGATGATTTATTTACTTTTGTCGAGTGTGCCATGGATAGCCATGATGCATGATATTGTAACGAACCTAGGCCGGACCTGTCGTCTCACGTGTTGCCGTCGACAACGATGAGAGCATCCCCGGAGATATTCGAGAACCATCCAGCCGCTATGCCGCGTAATGCAACGGTCAATATTGGAAACAATTGGAACATGCCGTCGCCAACTGGAAGAATTCGAAACATCGAGAATGCTGTATCGGAGATAAATAGACAGCCCTCAAGAGGGAGTCAACAGTCTGAACGAGCCCATACGATCGAGCTTCATACAGTGAAGTAGTAATATAAATTGTTGTAGATTAAGTGTGAAATAAATTATTAGAACCAAGTTAGTTTATTTACGTTACAATTGGTGTCGGAAGTGATTTTGAAAAATAAACAAGTGATCGTGGTGGATAGTCAGAAAAATAAATTGATAGACCTTTTGTACGCCCAAAATAGACAGTGGCCCGGTTTTCGCGAAGTGGACAATTGTGCGTGAATATAAATCGATACACTGTTCGCGTGAAACAGAAAATAGACAGTGGCCCGGTTTTCGCGAAGTGGACAATTGTGCGTGGAATATAAACTGATACACTCTTCGCGTGAAACAGACAATAGACTGGTGGCCCGTGGAAAAGAATTCGCGAAGTGAATTTTTAACAAACTGATAACTTTTCGTGTAAAACAGACTGATACCTCGTCAAAGACAAAATGTGTTCAAGAAAAGTGCGCCTTGCGGATTTGAAGGTAGCGGAATTAAACAGGAATTGGGGGAAAGGAACTGGGAAAAAAAGGTAAAAGCAAGTAATTCAGGGAAAAATGCAGAAGGACTTATCAAGAAGGTGAGGACCCCCCAAAAATTTTTTTTTCGAAGTTCCCCGGGGGTGATTTAAGTTTTAATGTAAAT